>JAPQRP010022211.1:0-15612 GCA_037367295.1 Apogon hyalosoma
GCAAATGGGGTTTGGGGTGTTTGTGTGGGTGGGTTTTGGGGGGGTATGGTAATAAGGCCGAGACTCCAACGAGGGGGATTAAAAGCTGTGACAGTAGTGGCTTCCAGGCCTACACAACGTTGAACCAGCGCAGCAGAGGCAGGGATGCAGCAGGCTACGATAAGGCACCAGGACAGAACAACATCCCAGGGATATTTGGTTCCGACAAATAACACTGATAACGCACTGGTGTTGAATAGTTGCAAGCGGAGTCAGAATTCTGTGTTTTACTTGTGAATTGACAGGACAATGATTCGCATAAGAGTGGCTCAAAGGCCTCTGAGTGGTTCTAACATGGGAACCTGACTGACATGTGACCATAAATCAGACCAATTGGAGCCAATTGTTGCCTTTTTTTTATTCTATGAAATCTAGAAATCAGAAAATCTGTTGGCTTGGGTTTTAGTGATGATTTCAAACTTTTAGAGAAATTTTACCTTATGCATTTTTTAATTCTGACGTCAGGCTGCGGGTCTTGCTCTGCTGCTGTCTACACACTTTGCTTTGTCTACTGTCCTCCATCTGGATCTGCAGACAAGATGTCTACAATCCAAACATCACATATTTTGCTTAATCTGTCTGCTTCTTTCTTCTTTAGGAACGTGCATAAGTTAGGGTTGTTATGATGTCATGGTGTTACGATTAATCATGATTTTAAACGTCACGGTTAATTAATCGTCAAGGCTGCCAAAAACCATCTCATAAAATACAGTAGATTAAGAGCGGAACCAAAGACACGCCAAAATGAACTTCCCGCACGGAACGAAAGCAACGTTACAGGAGCACTGCATTCAGTATTCCACGAGTGAAAATGACAGAAGGAACAAACTTCTCTTTCAAAGATTCAAACATTTCAGAAAAAAACATGATGTTTTTCTGAATTGTCTTGACCTCAGATATATTTTGTGCGGGCTCACTTTCATTTCCATAGAGTCTGTGTTCGCTTCCGTCATGTACGCAGCTTCCGTTGTTCAACTCATTCACAACAACCTGGTGTTATGCGACACACTAGGCACGGATCCAAATGCGAGAAGTCGAGACCAGCCTTGATGAGTTTAGAAGTTCTTTATTTAACAAAGGTTTTCAGAAGCAAAACAAAAAAGGAGCTCCGGGGCCCTCCTTAACTAATAAACCTTAACTAACAAAGACTTTAACAAAAAAACGCTAAGCTAGGCTTGACATGAAGACTTACTTAATTGACATGAACGACACACTGACGGGGGAGAGGAGAATATATAGAGCAAGCGATGACAGTCAGGTGTGGATAATCAACAGGAGGACACCAGGTGAAGGCAATGGAGGCATTAGGGGAGACACAGACAAGTCAGACAGAGTGCAAACACAACAGGAAGATGAACCCCTTCACCAAAATAAAACAGGAAGCGGACAGCACCGTGAACTAACCTAACTAGGAACACAAATAAAACTAACGTAACTGACGATGTACCACATCTGGCTGCATGGCTTTCATACAGTAAGGCCGTTCTTCTCCAGCTCAGACCGTCATACAAACTTCGGGAGGGTGAACTTGTGAATTGATGCAGTTAACACGCTCTGTTTGATCTTAAGGCAAATGGCATAAAATAGTCAGATGCTTCACAACAGTGGGAGACACAGAGGAATTAGTAAAGCGTGTTAAGTTTCACTTTCATGGGGGTGCGGCACACCCCGCAAAATAATCATAGTAATCGTGAAACCATGATTAATTCTCTGATGATAATCATAGCACTAAAATCTCTATATGTTACATTCCTATCATCAGGTGTGTTGTTCTTAAGGTAGGGTGATCTGTGCGATTATATAACTTTGTACGGTGAGAAATGCATTCAGAAGTAAATCCATCTCCTGTATTGAACAATCTGTTCTCAGAAGCTCATTCCAGTTTCCTGTGTATTACACGCAGAGTGTTCCTCTGAGTGCTGCTTGGTCTTCACTGTCTCTCTACACCTGCCCACTGAAAAATTCCAGATCAAATGAAACCGTCATAAAAGACAGCCTTGTACGACCCATGCAGCCATGTTACAAACAGCTCTACCCACCAACCGAAGTCAGATATCCCCGACCAATTACCTAACTAATTAACTTCATTAAGATCCGCGGTGGAGGCAAGGAGGGATGTGTGGTCTGAGATAAGCATAATAACCATGCATACACACATCGCTGCATTATAGTAAGTCCATATCGTTATCTTTCAACATGTTTTCACTGTCACAGTGACAGAGAAAAGCTTGTAAACGTCTGCAGAGGAGGCCAGGATCTGTCTGTTCTGGAGTGTTTTATGCTGTAATCAGGTGCCTTTCATAAGCCTCTGGTTTGCTTTGAGAAGTAGGAATGGAGTTTTGTTCATTAAAAAGCAAATGCTTGACTGAGGGTCTACCAACAGACAAATCAAACTCAACTTTCAGTGGGTAATCCTAATGAAAAATGCAACTTGGACTGTTTTGGTCAGAGTCAAGAATTCAATAGATCTCTATATATTACAGTTAAAATCCTATGTGAATCAAAAAAAAAAAGACTGAGCCAAACATAAAAACCTTAGCAAAACACTTTATATTAGTATTATTGCACCTTATTGTTTTAAAATGTTGAAAGTGAAATTTGATTTTGTGAATGACTAAGAAAAGCACAGATGAGTGGTAGAAAGAGATGGATGGGGTAAAGGAGGAAGATGAAAACGACATGAGACACGCTAAAATTAATGACAGAGAAAGTGAAGAGCTGGAAAAGTTCAGATTTGAAGCCAGAACTGTTAAACTCTATCTCTGTTTTCAGACCTGGTGAGAGGGAACTGCACAAAAACTCTCTGTAGTTGGCCTAGAGGCACAGAAATCATGTCAGCGATAATGCATTCTAAATGGGTATAAATGTGAATATCCCTGCAGTTTTACTGTCGCCCAAAATAAAAGGAGTGAAGATGCTGGTGCAATATATTTGCTTTTGCCATCATGCAATTAATACCAACCTGTCAAGTCAAAAGGCCTAGTACTGGCAAAGAGGAGAGCAAACATAATCGACCACTACCCTGGCAATTTGTGCAATTACTAACGATAAATAATCCAGACAAATGTGAGGAATCAGCCCAGTATTGTAAGCATACTTTCCTACTGCGTTTGTATTGCTTTGTATTTATTCAGTTAAACGTCAATGAAGAACTACGTTACTTGGTAGAATAAAGTTGGTTATTAATATCTTTTTGCTTTTTTACTGTGTGTTAATTTTATGAAATCTTGACAGGTATATAGAGAACCCCCTCCAGATGTGCCCCATGGGACTTTATTTCAGACAAATTTCATACGTGGTCCTAAAGCCAATATATATCCAATATTTTGCAATGCGACTCCAGTCTGCACGACCAGGTTGCATTTATCCGACCTTTATGTCATTGAAATGCGACAAACCTCACAATTCTGCGTCCCAGGAGGAGGAGCAGCGGGAAAAACATATTTACTTCCGTAAACACAGTGCGTGCCTGCGTGGTCACGTTTACGTCAGGACCTCTTTTGCTCATGTGGGTCACTTCGGGGTTGAATTCAGTTCATACTCAGAACTGATTAAAGTCACATTTAATGTGTAATATGAACGAGCACAAAAAAAAAAAAAAAACGGATTTCACCGAATTGTGCATTAAGACCTGCTGTCTGAACGTAGCCTGATAAGAGAGGTATATTTTTTGATACACTTTGAAGAATGGCATTATTTACACATATATTTGTCAATTTAAGACATAATTTTCCACAGAGGTGGGAGGGTGAGGGGTTGAGAAGAATGGAACATATGTAATGCCTCTGAAATTGAATATTCAAATGTTCAATGCAACTTAAATCTGCAGCAAAAAATGATAAATATGTTAAAAAAAGTCATAATTTTATAAGTCAAGAAAGTTGCAGTCTGTGAAAAGAAACTATTGAACTATCGGATGGTGAAAGTACTAAATGGAAACACTACACACCTGAAAGTAGCAGAGGTGACCTCATCATAACAGTCTACATTCTGGTCAGAGTCTGAATATGCCTCTCCAGCTTCAAAATGACCAGACGGGGAATGTTTTAATACTTCTCTATCTTGCTCTTGAAGACTGAGATCAAATGTGACAAGAAAGCAGCCATTTTGTTGTTGGTGACATGTATCATGAGGGATGAGATATACAGTATAGTCCATTTAGCGGTTTAACACAAACTCGATGTTTATTTACTAGCTTTGCCACAGACTGCAACTTCCTTGGCTCATAAACTTAGCTTTTAAATTGACAAATAGCATATATGTAAATGGTGACATGGTTATAACAGGATCAAAAAATTGTCCCTCCCTATTTTTTTCCCTGAAATTAGGCCCATGGAGTTGGACAGATGTGTGGGGAAAAATGTTAGCTTCGTCTTTTTTAGCTTCTGTATGGATGAAGTGAACTGAGCCACTGTGGTGTCGCCCATTATTTATTTATTTATTTTTGTTTGTTTTTGTTTTTTTTGGCTATTGGCTTATTAGATTTCTGGCATCAGAAGAGACCATAATTGGCAAGATGGTGGAGCTGTGGGGAGCAGCTCTATAATGGATCTGTTTTATATAATTAATAAGCCACATGAAATAGTGATTTAAGGGGAATCTACAACAGGGGATTGTGGAATTCCACTTCACATGATGCCTGACAATGCCCCTCAGCTGTTCTAAAATCACTGTACTTTCCAACATCTTGATGCCTATTGTTTTATTGTAAATTGGAAAATGGAAATCGCACTTTTTAGGATATTAGTGTTGTCGGTGAAAAGTGAACAATGCTAGTAATCAAGCGCCGCTGTGCCCCAGTACATCTGCACAAATCCAGTTTCATTAATTAAAACAGAACATAACATCAAATATACATTAGCAACCTTAAAGGTGCAGTGTGTAGGATTTAGAAGGATCTGTTTGTACAAATGGAATATGATATTCATAATGATGTCATTATTAGCGGATAATCAACTGAAATGAAGAACTGTTATGTTTCTATTACCTTAGAATGAGCCCTTTGTATCTGCACAGGGAGTAGGTGAATGTGACAGGCATACACAACGACATAAACACATTAAAGCCAATTTAGAATTTCATATATAATGAACACAAACCCAATACTGGCAGCTTCTCTGATTTATGCTGCATTTTTACTATGTGGTACCGGCTCGACTCTCGACTCGAAGTTCCTAAACGGGTGAAGAGCTACTAAAATGTGACGAGTAAACACTCCAGACCACTGATTGGTCAGAGAGTTGTCTTTGCGTCATTGCGTCATCAATGCGCGATACGCCATTTATTATTTTTTTTTTGTAAATATATTTTATTGATTTTAGAAAAAAGAAGAAAATAATTGTCCCTCAGTTTGGAAGGATACAGTACACCATGACATTTTACAAATACAGTATGCAGTCACCTCCAAAGTACTGAGGTCCATTTCCCTCAGGTGCATTAACACATTGAGTCGTTCCCATCCCAGCCTATCTACCCACCCAGTGGCCAAGGCTCACTCCATACCCAAAACCCACTTAACACCTGCCCACCCACCCATAGTCACAGGTAATTAGTTATCAAATATATATACACTTGGGGAAAGAATCACCAATTAAAAAAAAAACCAAACTGATTTGGAAGTTGACAGTAAATATACCGGTAGGCTAATCCATGATGACAGCCCGCAAAACAACACCGTGGTCGGTTGAGGAGGTTCAGACGTTTCTATCGTTGACGGCCGATGAAAAATTCAGCGTGAGCTTGACGGGGCAACACACAACGAGTGAGTCTATCAGCAACTCCATGAGCAGACATCACAGAAGTTACGCGCGGCGTTGCTATGACGTCCAGATACTCTGAAGTCGGTAGCGTCCTGTAATGCAGGGGTGTCCAGTTCTGGTCCTCGAGGGCCGGTGTCCTGCATGTTTTAGATGTTTCCCTCTTCCAGCACACCTGATGGCCGTTATCAGGCTTCAGCAGAGCTTGAGGATAGGCTTATCATTTGAATCAGGTGTGTTGGAAGAGGGATGCATCTAAAACATGCAGGATACCGGCCCTCGGGGACCAGGATTGGGCACCCTTGCTGTAATGAAAACGGTCTCCAGTGATAGTACCCGGTAGTTGAGTCGGTACCACATAGTGGAAATGCGGCATTAGATTATTTCCTAAGCTGCTGCCACAAAGTCACTAAACACAATTCAAGTGACAAAATATTACACACATTTGTGTAACTTGCTCCACCAGGGAGCATTAGTTTAAAAAAAAAAAAAAATCAAACCGGAACACCTGTGGAGAATACATTTAGAGAAAGTTTTCAGTGCACAGCAGAGGCTTATTGATTCCATCAGACAGCCATTAAAAGTAAGCCCACTCGATCTTGCTTCTTTCCACTTGCTGCCCGCCCGTTCAAGAGATAAACATGAAAAGGATCCTTTAATGAAAATTGAAGTGAGAATTGTGCAGATTTAGGTGAATTATTAAGTGTCATCATTCAGTCTCTCTCAGCCAATAGCCTTGGTGCTGTTTTACAACGTGCCATCTACTCCCTGGCAATTCATTAAATATTATCACGTCAACCTTGGATGTGTTGTGTTTATTCATTTCTGAAAACGATCTGCACCCACCTCTTCGTGTCCTCTCCACCAGCCTCTTGTCCGGCCTCAATTCTTTTCTGAGGGGACGCCCTTGACAACTAAACAGCAGAGTGGAGGGGAAGGATAAATTAGATTCTGACAAAACATCTCCTAGCACTGTGCAGTAATGTGCCTCTCATTCACATAAAAGGCTAATTTTATTGACCTGATCTATGATGCTTTGAGATGATGGGTGAGGGTACTCGGAGCTCAACAGCACATTCCTTTAGGATGTGATTTTTCTTCGACAAACTTTCTACAGCAGCTTGAAAATTTCCTGTTGTCTTTTCTCAAATACGCTTGACGTCTTAATACGCACTCATACCGTTCACACATAACCACACACGGCTTTGTGGAGACAGAGTCCATCTGCAATTCCCGAGGACTTTTGCTGAAATGTCAGCCAGTGTATTGAAAGGATCAGATAGTTTTTTGATGTTGCACACGCGCCCGTGCGGAAGAGACACGGAGACAAGCTTGATAGGCATCAGGTGTAATTTTGGTTACTGCTTTGGCAGCTGATGACTCACCATTCAGAAAACGCACACTGAGCACCTACTTCGACAGAGAATGGCTCCAATCAGATGAGCTGCCTTTAAAAAAAAAAAGAAAAAGAAAAGAAAAACAACTTGACCTTTGTGTATGAAGATCATTGAAGCTTATCAGCTCTTTCATATCCTCTCCTGTGGTAAAAACAGGCGGAAGGACTAAAGGTGATGAGGTGTCTGATGCTTATGATTCACTTACACAATGCCAATTTCCTGTAGCCATGTGATGGATTCAGAACCCCTTCAGTTACATGAGATGTTTTCTAACAGGGATGTCAGTTATACACAGTAAAAAACAGAGTGTCAATTTAACTCTTATTTGAATTTAACTCTTTCAGATAATATTTGGTCCCACTCAAAATTAGAGTAAAATGTACTCTGTGGCCAGTGTCAGATTTTCAGAGTTAATTCTGTTCAATTCAGTGTCAAAAAAAAAAAAAGAAAAAAAAAAAAAAGATACTGTGGTGTTTTCATACTGTTAAGAGTAATATGATTACACTTTAGAGTTTTTTTTTAACTCCAAATTTAGTTTAAAATTTACTCTATAATGTGATAATATTTATTTCTCTGCAGTGTTATTTTCCTCATCAGTTTGTACCCTACGCTAATAATGAAATAGTGTAGAGTTGCAGGGGTTACCAAGGTGGGGGTCATGAGGTGATTTTCAGAAATTTTCTCTATTCTCACAGTTACATTTTGAAGGGAGAATAATAGCTTCAATTGTTTCAATCACCCTAGGAGATGCTCTTATTTTGAAAGGGCAAAGTCCTTCTATTAATAATACAGTTGTAACTTTCCAGTGATAATTAGGTGGCATTGTTTGTCTACAGGTTTGACTAATGTTGTCACATTAATAAAAAAAAAAAAACAACATAAAAAGGCCAATAAACGTTGTAAAACAGACACATTAACCTAAATAAACATTAACACAAAAGCCTCCCTTGAAAACCCTGCACATAAAATAGAACACAATGAGTAAAATGTCCAGTACCCACAATGCAATGCAGCATTTTGGTACTAATCATCACTCTGTAGAGTTGAATTTTACACTGCATCTGTGCAGAACTTTACACTGACTTTTAACTCTACTGTTAGAGCTGGTTTACTCTACATAGAGCTATAAATACTCTATGTTAAAATAGCTTGAGTCTGAAATATTGACACTGCATTTTTTTTACTGTGTACTTATGTTTTTTCTCCCATGGTAACGGTAACTTATTGTCCAAAATTACTACCTATTGTTAATTACCTACTGTATATCCTTTAAATAAACCTATAGTTTTTATAGGTAAAATAGGATTAGTATTAATATTAGCATTATATTGGTATATATTAGTTTAGTTTACATTAGTGGTTTATATTTACATCTTATTTATAATGTTAATATTCTAATATTAGTATTTTAATTTTAACTTAATTTGATAAATCATGATAAATTGATTCATTATTCACATTATCAACTATTATCATTATGACTTAATAAGTTTGAGCTATTTTGTAAGAAAAAATAAAGATCGGCTGATTCCAGCTTTTAATCTTTAATGTTTTCTAATTTGTTTATGACTCTATGACAGTAAACTGAATATTTTGGGGTTATGGACATTTAAGGAATTCATCTTTAGGAAATGGTGATTAGTTTTCATTATTTTGGATCATGCAATAGAATATTTGAAATATAGTAGTAAAAGCTGCACAGTGATTTGAATTGCAATCATAATTGTAATTGCAATATCATCCGGTGTAATTATTTAATTGTAAATGGTACTTTAAAAGAGAATTCATGGTGATCTAATTACAGAAAATGGAAAAACTAAACACAACTTCTGCTGTCTGTTGATAATTTGGAAAAACATGCAGAATCAAAGTCGTTGTTTTTTGTTTTGCAAGATTAAGTTTTTATGACTGAGCTGAAATTACAGCTCATAATAATCACAATATGACTTTTTCTCCAAATTGTGCAGCCCTGACTAGCAAAACAAATTATCAACAGGTTAATTAACAACAATAAAATGTCAGTTACTAATCAAAATTAAATTTTTGTATAGTGCAGAAATTTCTTTCTTTATGAAAATTTTCAAATACAAGCAAAACAAATGCTGGGGCAAAACCATCAAGAGAAGGAGCTTTGTCGGCATCCAAACAGACTCTGTTCATCTGGAAATACGCAAGTAGAGTCTGAGTCTTGTGTCTGAATCGATGCTTGTTCCTCTAAGAAACATGAATGTACTGTACACAGGTAAAATACAACTGTTTCAAATAAAGTTGGAATCATTTTGTTTTCAGACACATTCCTCTATGTATTCCTATTTATACACATCAATAACCACCTTCGACAAGAATACATCACATTGTCACAATGATTTCATGAGAAGAGGAAAAACATTTTATTCCAACTTTATCTTATAAAGACCTAAACATCCACTGGCGACTAAAACCACCTATGGATCTAAGCTGTTTAATACCTGTTGATCCACTAATCCTATCAACATATGGAAATAATTTGTGTAAAATACAGTTTTTCATCTTTTCATGGCCAACAAATATGACCTATTTGGACGTTAAGACGCTCTGTAGTTACCGTGGAAACACTGTCATCTTTTACAACATCGATTCACCAGTAAAACCCATGGAGTTGGATCAATGACAGTGGATGGACACGCTGGGGTTTTGTTCAGTTAATGATATACTTTACTGAAAAAGTATTTTTCTTCTTCAGTTTTCTCTGCTCCTTTGGGTTTACTCTGAGATTTCATGAACATCTAAATTAAATATAGGAAATTAAATATAAGAAAATACAAGATTCAAAAGTGAAAAATGTAAAATACAGAGGATAATATTGTAATAAATGGTGATAAATCCCTTAAGGAAGGTTAGATGAAGAGAACATTTCATTTGGGAACTGACACAAAAGTAACACTAGGTCTTTATAGGTTATGAGCATCAGTGTGTGAATACAATATATGGAGTGTAATGTTACTATAAGTGTGACAGCAATCAGTGGTGAGTACTGATATCAGTAGTAAATACGGAGTAATCAATGCTGACAGGATGTGTTACACACCAACATCTGATAGTGTTTGTTAGCAAATGTTATGTCTCCATTTGAAAAACAAAAATGACTCGTATATTTTATAGTAATTAGTCTGGTGTTGATTTGATGTTCAGTTCCGCATTTGTTGATTCATTATTTTGGATTTGATATTGAGTTTAACAGATATTTAGTGTCTTGTAAATTTGTAAATTGAAAGGTACTTCATTTTAAGCTGGGGAAGGAGGAAGGGAGGGAGGGTTAAAAGATTTTTCCTGTTCCAAACTATCATCTGCCTTCAAACGCCCACTCACAGCCTGGAATGAATGTTGTTGTTTTTTTTGTACATCCATATCCTAGTTTAGAACACTCATCATCACCTTAACCCAAGGCTGTCACTCATTTTCTTTCAGGGGCCACATTTAGCCCAATTTGATCTCAAGTGGATAATAACATAACATATAACAATAATGTATATTATATATTAGTACATTAAATTATGAAAATATTTACATTTACAAACTATCCAAAGATGTGAATAACCTGAAAAACTGAAATTGCTTAAGAAAAGTAGATGCAATTTTAACAATATTATGCCTCAACTTATCATTTATACATACATATATTACAGATCTAATCACAAAACATTTAGTAACAGGCAGAATATTGTTAAAATTGCACTTAATTTTCTTTAGACATTTCAGGTTGTTTGTATTTTTTTTAAGTTATTCACATTTTTTTGTTAAACGATAGTTTGTTAATGTAAATATTTTCAAAATTAATTTTTTTTCCATTAAAACAAAAAGAAAAAAATGGAGTTGTTATTATTTATAGGCATAATGTAATTTTTTTTTCACATTAAACCAAGAAGAAATTTTGGAGTCATTATTTATAGCTTATTATGCCATTATTTGACATCACAATTGGTTTGTATGTGGCCCCTGAGCTAAAACAAGTTCGACATCCTTCACTGTTAATATCTTCAGTGTAATTTTTGCACTTTGTAAATTCATCCTGCGGGCTGGGTAGGAACCTATGGTGACCCAGTTTTGGCCCTCGGGCCACATGTTTGACATGCCTGCCTTAACCTATTACATTTCAAAAGTACCCTTCCAAACACTGTCTACAATAACTTTTTTGCTGTATTTAGGGCAGCAGAAACAAGTTCTGAGCGGAGTTTGACTTATCCTCACTGCTAATATAACTGTGATAGCTGATAACAGCCAGTAGCTTGTTTACTGTTTTGTTTTGGTCTCTGACAACTCCTGAGAGAAATATCTGGTTTGTTATCTGCTAAATGCGTCATTATCTTCACCAGCTAGTCGCTAACTATATCTGTCGTCTGTTTGGGACTTTGCAAGCGGTGACCAAAAAGGACACGGCGACTGAGGTCAGACTGAGCCAGGGCGGTTCATTCAGCCCGGAGCTGCAGTGCATGGAACTCCACAGGGTGTAAAGCCAAAAAAGGGCTGCACATGTCGGCGAAAAATGGCTCTGTGTGACTTTTTTCACATTTTACATTGTACACCATTTCATGCATTGTTGGATTATATTTACGGGGTTTTGTGAATGTCTTTTCAAGTTCTCTTTTTGTACCATTGTTTGCGCTGCAGTCTCAATTAGCTGAGGTCGGAGACGACGGTGAAGTGACGATGAGTTAGAGCCGGGACATGCATTACAACTACTCGGCCAATTACAGCAGGATTTTGTGCCACAGTTAATTAGGCAAAGTTAGATCACCCCTGTTCCACTCTGACTCAATCCCAGAATGAAATCATACGAAGTGTGATTGTTTTTGCCCCGCGAGTCTCATCATTGTTCTCATTAAAACATTTTAAACATGTTTGATTTTTACCAGTGGAATCTGAACTCTTAACATTACTTAGCAGGAAAAATGTTTTATTTATTTATTTATTTATTTAATGAGCATACAGTAAAACCACGCAGGGTTTTATTGCAGAATCTGTGCTCAGTTGAATTTCACCTCTCTGATCAGGTTCTGAACGCCCCAAGTTTCTTTGCCTTTTCCCCTCAAAATCCAACATAAATGATTGATCAAATCATTTTCATGGAGCTATGCTTTTGTGTTTGTATGGGATCATTTGAGGGATTTCAACAGCTGTTTATTACACATATTTGTGGCACACTGGCTCTTTTTTAGTCAAGATAAAACTTTATTTGCATATACAAAATTCAGACTTCAGTGTTCACCACCTTCAAATCCCAGCTTAAAACTTATTTATTCAGACAGGCCTACTCTATCCCATAATTTCGTAATTCCAGTTCTGCCATTTTATGTACCTATGTGTTTTATATATGTATGTGTGTAATTTTAATTGCGTTTTATTTTATTTTAACAACTCTGTACAGTGACCTTGAGTGTCCTGAAAGGCACCTATAGATAAAATGTAGTATAATAATAATAATAATAATGATAATAATAATAATGATAATGATAATGATAATAATAATGATAATGATAATAATAATAATGATAATGATAATAATAATGATAATGATAATAATAATGATAATAATAATAATAATGATAATAAATGTAATTATTATTTTTATATATATATATATATATATATATTTTTTTTACAATTACTAGACTATTAACCAGTATTAATCAGTTTTTTGTCAGTAACCTCTGTAATTACTGCTTATTAGTAGCAAATGGTTTTACATGAATTAATATTAACTACAAGTGAGTTAATTATGAGAGAGACTTTAGTTTAGAATGAGAAATTTTAATTTTTCTGCTTTTAATTCAGATTCAAGTCAACAATTCAACTGCCCAATGACTGTCAAAGTATTTCGGTGCGCTCAGTTTTCTCTAGTATTTCACATGGCTTTTTCATCAATTAATGCATGTATTCAAATAAATCTGAACTCACATTTATTAACAAAATGCCTTCAAACATTAGTTTATTATAGAGCTGTGCAGAAAATCAAAATCCAATTTCAGTTTATACAGTTATACAGTGTAATCGCAAAAGACTGGAAATGAAATGATCCAGTGTGCCAGTTTAGGTTTAGTGACACTGAAATATATGCTTTTCTTGGTTCCTTTTTACTCTTTTGGAACATACTAGTGGTCGATTGTAGGTGGATATTTGAAGGTTAATAAAAAATTTTGGAGCAGAAAAAAGTAGATGATCTAATGAATATAATTTCCACCACTCCTCCACAAAATGTTCAACAATGAAAGCATATTTTGCTCATCTAAAATTAAATACCACTTTAAAAAACTTAAATAAAAGTCAGCAATATCAGACCAAATTAATCTGAATTCTATTCATTCATTCATTCATTTTCTGAACCCGCTTTATCCTCACTAGGGTCACAGGGGTCACTGGAGCCTATCCCAGCTCTATTTATGGGCGAAGGCGGGGTTCACCCTGGACATGTCGCCAGTTATCAGAATAATATAAAACCCAAAATAATTAATTCATAAATGTGGAATGTAGGCAGGAACAGTTTTTGACTATTGAGCTATTACTTTCCCACAAGTCAATATTTCTAGATTCGAAGCAGATCAGCAGCAACTTCTGCCAATATTGATAGTTTATAAAATATATTATTGACACCAGTTAATCAGTCTGTGTCTAAAACATATGCAATCTGTATATTTTCCATAATAACCAAGCAAACCAAAACCCAATCCCAGGTAAAGACTGAAATCCCACCTACAAACTGCAATAAAAGCCACAATAAAACGATACAAAATGACATTTTCATTAAATGCAGCAGCTCTAGTCTACAACACAAACATCTACATCTTTTCAATACCAGTATTTGCATGAAGCACCTCAGTACATAAACATTTTAAACACCAAACAGGAGCCCATCTGCAGTGCATCACAAGCAGAGACGTGAATATTCAGTGAGTCTCACAATTCAGCTGTGATATCGACTATGCAATGGAGGGTTTAATTAAGACATTCCCTCACAATTAAAAAGACAAAATAGCGTTACTTGGACATCATGAACATTTGGAATTTTGTGCTTTGTTATATACAATACACTATTTTAATTATGTGCTATCAGGCAACTGTATTAACCCATAAAGACCCAGCGCTACTTTTGTGACAGTTCCCAAATGATTTTTTCTATATATTTAACATTTCCTATGAGATTTATCATCATTTATTATAAAATAACAATCTGTAGTTTGCAGTTTTCCAGTGAAAGTCAGGTATTTTCCAATATTTAATGTCCTGATCATGTAGATGTTCTTAAAAGCTTAGATTAAAGTTGAGGAATATTATGTCTAAAACAGAGAAAACTGAAGGAAAAAGTGACTTTTTCAGTTATGTATATCATTGACTGAACATAAAACAAGTGTCTCCATCCACTGTCGTTGATCCAACTCTATGGGTTTTACTGGTGAATCAATGTTGTAGAAGATGACTGTGTTTCCATGGTAACTATGGAGCCTCTGAACATCCAGATGGGTCATATCTGATGACCATGAAAGGACAACAAACTGATTTTTACACCAATTATTTGCATGTATTGATAGAATTAGTGGATCAGAAGTTATTAAACATTTTAGATCAGTAGATGGTTGTGGTCGACGGTGGATGTTTGGGTCTTTATGGGTTCATAGAGCCACTTTATAAAGCTCATACTGAGCAAAGCAAATTAAAACTCTATTTCACAGAAAACAGCTTCTTTACTTACTATCAATACTCACTAATTATGAGATTATAGTGGGAGGACTGTTAGTAGTAACCATCCTCTCATTGGCCAGTGTGAGTCAGTCAAATTTCCCCTAGCCTGCTGAAGTGAGTGCAACTCTGCAAAAGTTTTAGGTGGCCTTTAGATTTCTTGTTTTTGCAGCATTGAAATGAACATGCATATTTATTTCTCAGTCTCTTTTCTTCAGATACAACAAGAAAATACAGGAAATATGTGCACAGCCTGAAAAGACATAAAAAAACAAAAAAAACCCAGAACTGTTTACTGCTGTACATACTTTACAGTAGAGAGCAGCAGTAAAAATAAAAGTTTCAGTGGAAAAACAAACAAACAAACTGTTTCTATAAACCAAAGTGGTCGTATTTAGTATAATCCTTTTGTTCAGACAGTATGACATTTTTGGCATTCACTTTCTCATTTTTTTATTCCAGGTTTCAGCACATGCCAGATGTTTCTAACGGTTTTTGGTGCTTCTTCTTATAGGGTCAGGGGTCACACTAAATACTGACTTTGACCTTTAGAACCAATTTAGCTCTGTTTTTTTGTGTGTCTTTCAAAGAAGTGATATTTTGCTTTTTTTTTTTTTAGATGGAATTCTGCATTTTAAAACATTTCCCTGTGGTCTACATAAACTGTAAACGCTCTGCTTGGGTCTGAATTCTTCATTCATTCAACTCCA
>JAPQRP010022346.1:0-15598 GCA_037367295.1 Apogon hyalosoma
CCAAGGAAAATCAAATTCTCCCTTTGTGCAGTAATCTACACCTGGCTTTTCTGCCTCCATCCATAATAATATACATTGTATAGACTAAATGTTGTCTAAAATCAATGTTTATTTGCAACATAGTATAGCAAACTATTACATGATCAAAAACAAATTAATTTTAGCAACAAAAAAAAAAGAGTCTGTTTTGAATGTTGGGGGTCGCCAGAAATGTATGATGCTAAAGGGGTCATGAGCCAAAAAAGACTGGGAATCACTGGTTTAATGCCTCTGCTTTAGTGTAATTTGATTATAAGGAACATGGAGAATAGGTTCTGTCATGACTATTCAGCTTAATCTGAATCATTGCATTGTTATTTGTATGCAATCCATGAAACAAGTGAAACAAGAATGAGTAAATGCAGTCCTTTGACTGTTTTACTGTGAAGAAATCCAGAAGTTGTCTCATCTTTTTAAACTGAACTAGCAAACCGCCCTCTGCTCATGTGATTTTCATAGCTTTACTTCATCTTTCTTTCCTCTCTGTGTCTCTGTAGATTCTGTTTTTGTAACATTTGTGCCATTGTAACACTACCTGCTGTTGAACTGCCTGTAAACACCCCTCCCCAGCTTGACCCTTAACTCTCACAGTTGAAAAATCTTTCATGACCGTTAACACTGGGTCCTGATCATGTTTTATTTTTGCTCCCTAAGCATGCTGTGCTTCCTCTGACAGATGGAGTTAAGCAAGGAGGTTAAAGATGACGCAGTTCAGCTGTGTGGGAGTGGAGAGTAATGAGACACAACAGGTCCTCTGATCTGACCCAGAGGATGAAGTAAACTCTCAGCCAGCAGCTTGCCAACTTTCACTAGAGACTTTAGAAACCTACAAGCAGCTTTGCACTAAAGCATGTTGACCACTATAAATGTCACAGTTTCATTAGTACTGTAGCCACTTCAAATGTTTTAATGTCAGTTTTGCAGTGCTCATAACAAACAGTGATTATAACCATGATTACATATCCGTCATTATAAATACCAAATAAGACTGCTGTTACATCTGCAGGAGTCAGCTGGGCCCATTGTGTCTTAATAAGCTGTTACTTAATCAGTGACAGTCTTGATAAGTATTCAACTTTCTGCTCATGTTACCATATTTGGTAAAAATACCAAAATGCAGTTACAGTAAATCTTCTACAATGACAGGTATTAAGATAAAAATCAAACATTAGTCACTTGAATGAATGCTCTGCAATTTAACAACAGCAAAAAATGAAATATCTGTGACCTGCAGCTGTAACCACAATGACATTACTTTTCCCTACCGATAATTCAATTTTAATGTAGATTTTGCCATGTGTATTTACTCCTTTTCTACCATTTCCCATTTATTTCTCATTGGTCATTATTAGCTTGTGAATCTTCTTTTGCAACATGTTAGTCTTGAATACACAGACCTGTATATGACCTACTCAAAATTAATTACTGCTGTCTGTCATCTATCACTTGTTTAGTACAGTGTGCAAGTACCATTTGCAGAACCAATTGTTTGCAGAAACAATTGAATTTTAAAGCTGCGTATGACTTTTGTCACCAATTTTTCATCAAATCTGTAAAACCCGAACGATAGCCTAAGTGTCACTAATCTGTAAGTCTTTCGATGATTCCGCACCTGAATCACTTCCCTCGCGGTGAACAACTTCAAAGTGTACTCCATCACAAGCAGTTCGTTTTACATACCAAACCGAAACCAAACTGTCACTCGGCCGTTTTGGAATTTCATGCAGCTGCAGCAGCAAGAAGCACTGAAGCTGTTTCTATGTTTGTTGCTGCTGCGACCATACTGTAGCTGCGTGGAATTTCCATTCCCACAATATACTTTGCAACAAAATTTCCGAAAAGGCCCAAGTGACATATCGGTTTGGTATGTAAACAAACGGACTGCTTGTGATGGAGTACACTTCGAAGTTGTTCACCGTGAGGGAAGTGATTCAGGTACAGAATCATGGAAAGACTATGACAAAGTGGTGACGAAAGTCATACGCAGCTTCAAGGTGTAGAGAACACAGAGTAGAGGTTTTCCATCGCAGCTGAACGCACACAACACATCACAACAGCTTTATTTGTGTTACACTCAATCACAGTAAGTTTCAGAAGTCTTGGCACTCATATTATGAAAGCAGTAAATTAAAATAACACTTGCATGTGAAACCCCCCCTGAGAGGACTAGTAAAAGAATGATTCAGCTTTGTGGTTCATTAGACAAGTTTATACTCATTTATTGATGTAAAGGGTGTCTCTCCCAACAAAAGTTGAATTTACTCCCAGTCATAATAAATCAAACAATAATATTACAAGAGCACAGAGAGGAAGAAAAGGCTACGTGAGGATGTTCATGCAGCCTTCATAATCTGTCAGATTCTTGGGGGTAGCTCATTCCTCTGCTCAGAACCACAGAAGGTGCCAAAGATGCCTCCTTGTAAAGTCAAGGCTTAACCCATGACCAAGGTTTGAAAATCCTCCCCACCTCACCACATTCTGAACGTGGGCTGAGAGCGGAGCCAAAAAGCCCTTGTGATGTGAACCAGCCTCTCCTGAACTGCATGAACACTCAGAAACAAGACGAGACAGGGTAGATCATATGCCAGGTAACACTGGAAAGGGATTAATTTTATCAGACTGGCATCGCTAGAGAGGATAAAAAAAATGTATCAATGCCTCAGAGAATGGAACTGACTTTTAACAATAACTCAGACTGAACTGCTAGTTTCCCATGATACTAGTGGAGATAATGTGCTGTTGTGTAACCAACATTGTTCAATGAGTGCCAATCTATAGGATCGCTGTGAGAGGAACATTTTGTCCAATCACTTTATATAAAAAGAAGATGCTTCGACAGCTCCTTTATCACTGGGAGGACTGAACCTAAGTAGCTGACTGGAACTTGTGTATCTGTTGATTTGAAGTCTGTCAAAACACTACTATAGAGAAGTGGGATCTGTCCACCTCATCCCACTGACAGTTTTACAGGAACCTCTGAAATGTTTGTGTGAGTGTGAATGCATCATCATCATTAAAGCAGGACATTCCTCTTTAATCACAATGTTTGGAAGAAACTGTTGCACTGTGCTAGCTGATGTTATCCTCACTCTCAAACTAATTTTGGTCCATAACAGGAAGTGGATGTGTTCTAGCAATGGAAAGATGGTGTTAAAAGCAGTTCTTATTTCCATCATTTGGGAAATTCCTTGTCTGCCCTGTTTCTATTATATAACTACTTTTGGTCTAACATTCCTCAGCTGATCTCGCTATCAGTGTGTGCACAGACAGTGTTACAGTATAAATGTCATCAGGTGTGTGTCACAGAAACAGTCTGTGAAATGTAACACCACTGAAAAGACTACGGAAGCAGCTTGTCTGTCGCCTGCTCACTTGCATCTGCTGGGGGATATTTTATCAAATGTAGATTCCCCTTCCTGTAATGGAGTCAACCAGAGGTTTTGTGTTTTCCCAGGCAAATGAGAAGTACTCTGTTTATCATGGGATGATGGGAAAGATGGGACAGAGGGGGAAACCATCAATGGGAAAATAAATAGAGAGATGAATCTTACACCACAGGAAACAGGTTTTGAACCTAAACACTTGGGCACACAGAGGAATGTGATTTGAAGGAGAGAGTGTTTCTGCTGCTTGTCAAGAGTTTTTCACTGAATGGATAAATAAGGTGTACTCACTGTAGTACCAGCTGATACCACCAGGGGATAAAGGATTTCACAACATCCCTACTGTGTTTGATGCTTTATTTATCACAACTAGACTTAGAAAGTATATTTGGGCATGTGTCATTTTGCTTGCTTTTTGTTTGTATGTTTTTTGCATTTTTATCATGTGCCAGCGTAATCCATTCAGGTTTTGATGCAGTAAAGTATAGTAAAGCCGAAGCCATGATTTTTTATTAACCGGTTTTCTTTATTAATTCTTTTGCAGTGTCTACCCCTGTCAAGCATAAACAATACAACTCAAGGTAAGTTTTAGCTCTATAAGTGTTGGAGATGTTAGTGTTTGTGCTACAAACCAGAGTGATTTGTAACATAAATGAATAGATGCCAGGCATGACAAATAGCTCTGAAGGGGAGTGTATCTGTTCATTATGTGTTTGTCAGGCAGTGTTGAGAAATATAAATGACCAAACAGAACTTGCATGTGAGTTAGTCAATGGATTTGATCTGAATCAAGAGCATAGAAGGACATGTCTGGACTAGTAGAAATTACTCATCTCAGGGTAAGTTTTTCCATTTACATTTAGGAGAGTTCATGCTGGAGCTAAAGAATGTGCTCAGGACTTGACAGTTGTCTTTGCTCCTTCATAGTGTGCTATCATTCTTGCCTCACATTATGAGTTCTAATTAAGTGCAGATAAAATAGAAAATATGTAGCCTAATAAACAAATGTAATAAATACATGTCAAAGATTTGTAGAAATCTGAAAGGATTAAGAAGACATGGTGCAGAAAAAGTGCCAGATAAGCAGCAGACAGGGAGCATTAACTGGCCAGTGAACTGGCCTTTTGCACTGTAACAACATTATAGTTCATAGACCCATCTCTGTAGCATAGATGATTCCCCAGCCGTCCCCTCCCAGCCTGTCTGCTTTTATAAACAGCTGTTTTGGTGTCAGGCTCCATTTGGTGACCCCAGGGGTCATAGCAGTCCCAGAGGTCCCTGTGGGGCAGCAGAACTCCAGCTCCAACAGAGTTCTGTTCATGGCCATGTTTCCAGTGTTTGTTTTCTCTTCCTTTTCTGTTTGTTCGGCCGTAGTAGTCCCTGTTTCTCCCCCACAGACTGTACAACTGGGACACTTTCACACATATACTCTCACAGGAAGGCATACTGTACATTATACAAACACATTTACCTCATAATGAAAACAGGATACACAGTGGCATATTGCAAATGGTTTCATGTTTCTGTGTACATCATATAAACTCCCCACTACTGAGTTATTAACTACTCAAATTATGTGTGGCTGAAAACATTATTAACTGGACATTACTGGACATAACTGGACATTATTAACTGGACACTTTTTCAAAAAGTAATATATTTTGTCTTATGATTTAATTACATGTATAAACACAATAGTTAAAAGACACACTGTAAAACAGAGATGAAAGGTATTTGTGAATAACTTATTCATCACTCTGTGCTGTTACTTTCTATACAGTCCTGATGTTCCAAGAAGTCTGGGGTCGGAGCTTCTGTCGGACCATTGAGAAGCTGGTGGAGGTGGTGCAGGAATACCCCACAGAGGTGGAGCACATCTACAGCCCCTCCTGTGTGCCTCTGGTGAGGTGTTCAGGTTGTTGTGGGGATGAAAACCTGGAGTGCCATCCAACACAAACCACAAATGTCACAATGCAGGTACAGGTACATGGTATGGTTCACAATCGTTATGTGCATCCATTGCTGTATGTACAGTTTATTCATCTCAATCTCTTTTATCCTTCAGTTGTTGAAAATTAGACCAGCAGAACCAGGTCAAGAATATGTTGAGATGACGTTTGTGGAGCATCAGACATGTGAATGTAGGTAAGAAAAAACAAAACAAAACATCTGAATATTCAGCTATGCAAATACTTGACAGAAAATATGCAAACATCACTGTTTGTTGTACCTGGGTGTTATTTTTCATTTATATGGATATTTTACTCCTCAGAATCAGGAAGCCTGTTGTGAAGACGGAAAGGTAAATATATCATTTTATGTCAGTTTTAAAACTGGTGAAAAGGAAACATCCATTTGTCAGGGAGTAGATAATAGCATTGATTTTTGCTGCTCCCTCAGAAAAAGGCAAAGAGGAAGAGGAAGGAAGAGGAAGGAGAAACAAAAACCAAAAGAATGTGACAGGTGATGTCTTAATACTGCAGAAACAATTTATTTGCCTCCTGCGTATCTGTTTTCAACATTAATGAGGTTTATTTGTCTTTCAGTTGTCAGATCCCTCGCAGGTAACTGCAGTGGCAACCCAACCTCCTGTTGCAGTGTGGCTCAACATTAACTTCCAGCGCAGTGACGGCATCAAGAGTCTCCTTCGATCATCTGTCAATCCTGTGTCTGCAGCCAGAGGCTCAAACAGCTGGGTGGTTTTGCTGACATGCCTTCCTGCCACTGGACAGGGCATCTGTCATGAAAAGGTTCAGCGGGTGTTGTGATCGGTGGAAATACTGTTGTTACACACCAGAAACAATGGACATCCCTGGGAGCCAGTGCAATTCAGAACCAAACAGACTGATGCCTTCTCATTTACATTAGTTATTATCATTAAATGTAATTCTGCTCTTTGGTTTTCTATTTAAAGGCTCTTGTTAACAAGTTATATTTATTGACACAGGTGAATATATTTGGATCAGCAAACTTCAGAAGGTTTGTCGTCTTTTGTTCAGAAACCCAAAGAAGCTTTAACTTGTCATAGTAAAATGTATTGGGCTGAGAATGTGGCTGTTCTTCACATGCAATAATGAAATGTCTCCCTCTAGTGTTTGTGGAAGCAATAAAACTGTTTCAAACAAAACTGGTTATTTTAGATCAGACATACAGGATAAGACATAAGACACTCTTGTTATTGACAGTCCTCAATCCCAGTTAGACGCGTCATCAGTTTATTATAATATCCAACCTAGCATTTATATTAGTTACAATCAGATAATTGATTTTACTGTATGAGCCCCCTCTTCCTCCATGACATTATGTGACCAGAAATGAATACTGACTGTTTTGATGTAATGCAAAACCTGAATATAAACAGTATTTATGGAAAAAAGTGTATCAGCTAATTTCATGACAACAGAAGATTATGTATGAATAAATGCTTGAGATAGTATTTAAGCATCAAATAAATGAAATGGTTTCTCTCCTCTACTCTGGTTAAGGAGGAGCAGGAGTCATTGTTGCAGAAGTTCTGTCTATGTAATGAATTAACAAAATCACTACTGTGTGAAATCTAAACGACTACCATGAATTACAGATGTAGTAAGTTAAGTGTAATTTAGTTTATATAGTTATATGTTACTTCTATGTGGTTCCAGGGCTGTATGACAAAGCCTGCAAGAAGCGGACATTTTTTTTTTTTTTTTTTTCAGATCATTTCTGCAAGTGCGCAGCAGGCTGAAGAGCTGATCTGAGGCCCGGCTGGAAATGACAGATCAATAACCTGAATCAATCCTTTACTATCAATCACAGCTCATTTGGAATAGTGCCCGTTCTAAAGTATTAACCGCAATTATTTGTAATCTATTTTTAAAATGTGATTTAAGGTTCTCAAATAAAAACTGTTTTGTACTTAATGTACTTAAACAGCACAGAAGGTTCTCATAAGCCTTCAACACAGGCGTCTTCCTCAGTCTGTTTTTGGAAACACTGTGGTCGAGAGGTGTCAGTTTTAGGCAGTTATGTTACACAATGGCATATTTCCAATTTATTACTCAGAGGAAATCCCTGTGAACGTGTAAAAGATGAAAAGTGTAAACTGTGTTCAAATAAAAACAGAAGAGTGTGAATAAAACCATGTCTGCAGATGCAGAGCAAAAAAGAAATGTTTTCAGCTTGGACTTAAACACTGTCAGAGTTTGGATTTGTCTAATATCATCACAGAGATCATTTCAGATTTCAGCAACATAAAACTGAAATGCTGCTTCTCCCTGTTTAGTCCTGACTCTGGGCATGAGCAGAGTCAGGACTAAATGCCTCTAAAACACCAGTGATAACATATAATACAACATAATGTCACGTTTTAGTTATTTTGATAAAATGCTCTGTTTTATTTACAATGGGCCTCATGCAGCAACATTCTCTTAAATTTCTCTAACATTTTCTCTATTATTTTTGTTAAGAGAAAACATGAGGAATCAACTCTGTTCATACGGAGTAGTTTCAGTCCTCTAATCATTTTCATCTCTTGCACTCCACCCAGCTTTATAGCTTTTAATTTTTAGCCTTGTGGTTTTATTTCATATGGAAACTTCCCAAAATACACACATCCACACTCATAACAGGTGCGATGGTTTGTACCGATCATAGCAACAAGTAATAATTTATCATTAATCTGTAATAATTCACTCCAGCAAGAGAGAACTGAACACACTGCACCACAGAAGAATGAAAACTTAATCTAACTTTATCTGAACCCTCCTGGAAGAACACATTTATACTAATAAACATGTACACATAGGCACCAAAACACACTGTAACACACAATGAGGTGGAGTCCTGACCTGGAACATTCTTCACTGTCATTGGATCGCCCTCTCTCACTCGGTGCACAAGTCAAGCAATCCAAGCATTACAGAAACTTTAAATCTGTCCCGGGGAGCTGAATTAAACAGACTGTTCCATATATAATAATGAGTAAACATGCAGTTCTCTTGCCCCCTTTCCTTCATACGTGTTCTACTTCGGTTGAGGGTTGCAGGAACATCTCATCATCTATACTACTACTACTACTACTACTACTATCATCTACAGGTCAACTCATCCTAAAATGATCTAGACACCTTTGACTGTTAATATCCTCATTTTAATTTTTGCATTTCACAAATTGATCCCATGGGCTGGATTGGATGTGTTTGACACCCCAGATCTATTTTCCAAACATGAACTTCAAAATGAAACACACTGGCTAAATTCTTTTGCGTGCTTTGTAAGGTTGGTTCAGTGATATAAAAAACCAAACAAACAAACAAATCCATTGTGTCACCTGAAAATTAACAGAACTTGAGAGGTGATACCAATAAACTTGAGTGGTGAGCCCGTTTACATACACACTAAAACTGTGCATAGTTTATTGATTCACCAATGCACACACATTTTCAGGGAACATCTGTCAGTAGTGTCTATAGCGCTGGATAAAGAGAGGTCGTGTCTGTGATTTTGCCACCTGATGGTTCATCAGATTCAGTTGTTCAGTGGATTCAGTAGTTAATATGTGATGTTGTTGAGTATTGTTTTTGGGTTTTTTGTAATTGCTGACCAAATATGAAAGACATGGCACATATACTTGTCAATGATTGTTTTAGAGGCTAAAACATGAGATATGAAAAAATGGGAAAGGTGAAAATGTATACCCTAAATGGAGATACAGACTCTATCTTGGAAAATAAAAACATTTTGAATTAATATTTTGGAAATATGTTATTTTAGCCTAGATACATAAGGGAAAAAATAAGTACAACTTTTTCATAATATAGGGTTAAGTGATACACACATTCCATCTCTTGTTCTGAATCTGGTTTTTTTTTTTTTTTTTTTTTTTTTTTTTTAGACCTCTTTTCCTTATTCTTTTCTCAGACCTCTCCTGAATATTTAATGAAAAAGATTTATTACACACTTTAAACATCAGCTGCAGAATATACTGAATTGTATGAAATCATAAAATTTCAATACATTTACTTGGCTGAATAATGGCTTAGAGGGATCTCTAGACCTACTTATACTGACCATTCTTAGAATTCTTTTCTGTCAAATGAACACTGGTTTTGTTGGGTTTTACACCAAACTCCCTAAAATTATTGTTATAGTAGTGTTTTCTACAGCTCAATGTAGTTGTATAAAGGATCCATAAACAGTTAATCACAGCATAATATGGGATACTGTTATTTAGATTGTATCATAATTGTAAAATGATACAAAAACTCTTCTAGCACCTCAGATCTCTGTGTTTGTGTTTCTGGTTGAATTCTGTGGGACAATCCACTGGTATGTTTGTCTGTCTTGAAGTTCGTCAGATGGATTCCCACTAACAAATCCACTAATGCACATTTATTCTGTTGGAAGTGAATGACTGCATCACTGTTAAATTTGTCAAAAAAAAAAGTGGATTTTCCTGTCTTTTGTTTTATTTTTCTGTACATCATACACATTTTTAGTTCATGTTGTTGACACACCAAAATACTCACAAGTAAATAACATTCAGTTTTAAAGGTCTTGAGTCAACCTGTCCATCTGTCTGTCTTTCTTTTTTTTTTCTGAACAGAAACAGAACCAAACTCAGTTAACCAAACAGTATGAATGTCCTCAGTGCAGGCTGGCATTGAACAGTGAGCAGGGATGAACCACTGAGAGTGAGAGCTCAGCAGTGGAACGAACACACCTGTTCATCTGATTCACCACAAAGCATCGGCTCTTATCTTTCTGTTGTTTTTTTAGTGGTTACGGCCGACAGTAACCAATACTGTTCTTTCAATGAGGCGAGTTCGGAATAAACTCTCGTCTATCCCTCCGACGTTACAATATTGTGATTTCATTTAACTCTTTATTCTGTAATTGAATCGTTAGGTTGGTCATCACGTCTTCTGCTTGGTTTTATTAATATGGAAAACCTTTGCCAAATAATTAGACTATATAGAGCGTAAATTTTTTTTTTTTTTTTTATTGTTTGTGTTAATTCTGTGATTTGTGAAGCCCGCCCCTTCTACAGACGACAGTCACGCGTTTCCATAGCAACATAATGCGCGATGCCCAGTCATAGTGGGCAGAATTCGGGCCCTCTGTTTTGACTAACAGGATGGCTCAATACCTGAACCTTGGAAAAATACCTTGCAGCTCATCAGGTAAGGCTGATATGAGGGCACGCATGCCTGTTTAAAAGGATCAGATGGCATTACACGAGACACTACCGTTCATGAAAGAGAAACGTCATCATCCAGCCTACATGGCACGAGTGAGGGTTTAATGCACAATCGTTTGCCCAGTAACAAGGCGTATGTAGCTATGAGCTAACGCTAAGTAGCCGAGAGTCGTAGCGCATAGAGTTAAAACCAAAGTAGGAAAATTGATGCTTGCATAAACTGATATTTGTTTAAAGACAACATCATACTGGTAAGTTTGAGACAAAAACATCATTAGCCAAATAACGTATCGCTCGTCTCTGCATTAGCTATAGAGCTAGTTAGCTAGCTAGCTAAACGTAATGTCAGCTAGCAGGGCAGGGCAGTAAACAGTCAACCTAAGGTTGCATTTGACAGATTTAACGCTGTACGTTGTTGCTGGCTGAACAAATTAGCATTTAGTAAGCATACCCATTTGGGTAATGCCTTCATGTTTCTTGGATATTGACAGTATTACTAAAGCTGAGTATCTGTAAACAACAAACACAGTGCTATAACATCAGTAGCTCACTTCAGCTAGCTACTATTGTGTTGCAGTGTTAGATTTTTGCCTGGACGTCAAACAAACTATGTGGCTTTGGCAGGATTTTCTCCACCATAAATCTAGGTTTAAACATTTTGATTCTGAATAATTTAAGTCAATTTTTTTTATTCCAGAGGAAGCAAAAATGAGCAGTTTCAGTAGACCCGACAAACACAGGACACAGCAGTTCACACACCGTGGAACAGCTAAAACAGACTTGGAACGAGATTCTGGCTTTTCAGGTTTGACTTAAGCTTGTTTTTTTCCTTTTTGTTTTTTCCAAATAGCTACTTTTTTGTGTATTTGTTCTTGTGTTTGACCCAAAGAAGATCATTTTTCACATGGAAGTTGTGCTGTGAACGACACTTACATGTGTGCGTGCGTGTGTGTATGTATGTATACAGCATAGTTACAATTTGCGTAAAAGAGTTAAAAAAAAAAAAGTCATAAACAACATCAGTACTAATCAAAATTAGAGATCTAGGTCACAATTTTATGTAGGGTATCTTCTAATGGGTCTTTTTTTTTTATGTAAAACTTCATTACACTGTGAAGGCTTGACCTGGATTTGGTGTAGTCCTTCTCCCTGGGTTGTTGGTGTCCTTTTTCAGTCGACCTAGAGATGGTTATCTACATCTGTCACTGTTTTTATAGTTCTAATGTTCTGCTTCAGGTACTGCACACAATAGACAGTTGAATCTTTTGCTTTTAAACATGAAGAGATCCTTACACTTGAGTTCTTCTCCTCAGATGCCAGCTCCGAGTACCTCAGTACAGTGGAGCTGACTGACTCTGAGGAGTCAGGAAGGAATGGCTCCAAAGTCAGCCAGGATCCCACAACTCAGCAGGTGGCGGTGATGGGTGGCTCATACGCTGGACTTTCTCCAATGATAATCATGAATAACTTCGTTTTAAATCAGGTAAATTACAGCATTGTATATCTCTTTCTGCCTAACATTGATCTGATAATCTTTTTCTCCACTGTCTCATGACCTTCATCATGTTTTTAACTTCATTTATAAATAAATGCTAGTAAAATAATTGTTGCCTCTCTGAAATTCTATTTGAACCTAGGTAAACGTTTACAACTTAATTACACTTTTCTATTCTCTTACTGGTAGTTAATGGACATATTCGCATCTGTGTTTGTCAAATGAATTTATAATAAACAGCTGACTAGATGTAACTGAGGCATTACATTTCACCTCTGCTTTCTTATATGATTCTATTAAGAAATAAATAACAGGTAATGTGGAAAAACTAGCTAAAAGTACTGTTTTTTGTTTGAATGTTATTTGTTAAATATTATATGTGTTCTTTGGGTGTTAAAAAAGGAAAAATCATATTATAGCACAAAACTAAAGGCTCTTTTCCTTTAGCCATCTGCCATGAGTCCAGCAGAAAACCAGTGGGGTTTTTCTTCACCTGTGGAAGTGATGCCACAGTCACAGGTTGTTCTTCTCCAACCAATGGTATCAAATGGCAGCAGCAGCTCCCCTAAATCTGGCTGTGAAAATACTAGACAATCAAGAAGCTACATGCCTGTCCTCAAGGCATATCCTAAAATTGCACCACATCCTGGGGAGGTTCTGACTAAAAAAGTGGGATCGTCCAGAATGAGGGGGACATCAGCAGCAGGATATGAGCAGCGTCAGCGTAAGCACAATCATGGCCACCGGGCGTACAGCTCACCCAGTCCACAGCCTGCACTGCAGACCCCAGTCAAACAAAACAACAGCTTTGAAGCAGTAAACAGCCAGACACAGGCAGCTGATATTCAAGGGCAGCTCTGTGGTGACTCTCTTTCTCCGCTGACTGGGATCACCTCTCTGCCCCCCTATACACATGAATTTTGGACATCGACAAACAACACAGTCAGTGCTGAGAAATACCAGGATACCCTTTCAATGGACAATAAACTTAAGCGTTTCAGCAACACCTACAATATTCTCAACAAGTCTGGTTTACTGGGAATAACGATGCGCACAAAACAGCTCATCAAGGAGAACAAACGCACCCAGAGCCAGCTGCAGCAGCTCCAGGAGCAAACGGCAATGCTGCTAAAGGCGCTGAGCAGCGGGGACTCACAGCTGTGGACTAAACTCCAGCTCTCAATGCAAGACACAGACAAGGAGCAGTGTAATATTAAACCTCAGACAGTCCTGGTGTAATATATCGGTGGACATCACCAGCAGTTCTCAGGCTGAGGGGTAAAGTCAAAAGAAGCCCTCTGAGGGTCACTTTTTTTAATGATATAATCAACACAACTGCTTCAAGGATTAAAACTACTCAAACTAAAAATAGAGTGAATTATGTGTTGTTATCTGGGCTGTGATGGCAATACACAGGTTATTGTTGTTATTATTAAAATTTACTGAGTCAAAAATGTGAAGAACTGCTGGTATGAGCTCCGATATCACAGCTGAAGCACACCTGTTATTATCAATTGGAAGTTAAGAAGCATGCTTGTATTTCAGACCTTTGCCTTTAATGAATTTTCCTGCCTCTGCCTTTTCAGAATGGCAAGTATCACTTGCAATAGGGCTATGGGCTATGTTGAACTGCATAAACACATGCCTTACAGCACAACAGTGGACACTTGGAGTTTATGACTTACTTTGTAAAGGTCTTGAATGTGATTGCTATTAAATAAGTTAAAGTACAAGTTGTTTTTTAATCAAGTAGAAACTTTGTGTGGCAATATGTCCCCTGTGTTTTATTTACATCTTTACTGATGTGAAGAGTTCAGAGGGCAGGCTGAGCCTTAACTGTTGTGTTTTTTCGTTTTTGTTTTTTGACACTTTTGTACTTATTTATGTTTAATAGTTTTTTTTTGACCAAGACTAAAGCTGTGTGAATAACAGCAGGGTTTGCCTGTTAATTGTTAAAGTAAATGTCCTTATTCAACAAAAAATTTTAATTTGTGAAATCTTAAATTGTAGCAAGGTATGGGGGTGCTGTAGCCATATCATGTACTGGTCTTGACTTTGAAAATGTTGCTGATTGTTCATTCTTGCTGCAGGCTAAAGCTTAATGTGATGTAGTGGTGAAATTCACCAGGCAGAGAAATCACAGCTAAATACTTAGATTTTACCACATGAACACTTGCACTTTAGTACAAGATGACTGATAAGAAAAATGTGCATCTTTAAATAGTCATTGCTCCTCTGTGTTGTTAAAACACAATGTGAATACAAGTGTTTATCCAGTTGTTTGTGCCTTTCTAAGATGTTCATATACTTCATATCAGTGCTTGTCTAAATTCATGCATTTCGTTTTTTTTTTTGCTACATGGAGAAGAAAGCTGAATGTATTTAAAGGTCTCCAAAGAATTAGTTCCCATATACGATTATTAAACAATCCATAGCCTTGACTAAATAATATGCAGAGTGGTTGTAGAATGGCAAGGTAACAGTTAGTCATATAAATGGTTCAGTTTTATATATTAAGTCTATGGCACTGTTGTATTATTTATTTTAGCTACAATGTGCTACTGTTACATGAGTTTACACTCAAGAATAGTTGTAAAACTAAGGAATAATCAGATCATGCTTGGTTTTAATAGATCAGAGAAAACAATAAAATATTGAAATGATTACATTAAATGTTTGCCTTTTTTCTATAATTGTGAAGTATGTTTTCTGTACGTTTTCTTAACATAGATCAGTTTATCATATAATTGCTTGGTATAAAACTTTGCTTGAAGACTATTTCCTCTCAATCTTTTATTTCACTTAGAATTTGAAGTATTTATGGACAAAAATTGACTGTGGCGTGGTTTAAATACTTTTATTGGTTCAACAGGAATAGACAAAATATCTCTAAAAAGTAAAGTTATACTTATTGAAATCCCAAACATCTTTGACGTAATGTCATTGATTATGTCTGTGAACAGTGAAAAGTGTGTACTGTTACCAAAGGGCCCCATCATTAGCAGTGAAGTGAATATCTCATCTTTGGGGTGATCTGTATACATATGAGATGTGAGTTTATGGCACATTGTGATTAATACCCTGGATAATAATGTGGTACATCATACTTTCTCCACCCTGTTTATAGAGTACCGTATAACGTTCATCAAACTGAGTCACATTCAGTTAAAAAAAAAAAAATGTCAATCTACACATGACAGTTTGTCAAATTCGGCAGTTCAATGCTGTGGGTCAGTACAAACCTTATTTCCATTTTCTGCTAGCCCTTGATGTCATAATGAGTCATTATAAAAACTACCAGAAATTTCCTGAATGTCACACTGTAGCGTCCTATAAGGAGGTGTGGAAAAACAACACACTAACTGTAATCTCAGAGCACCGCATGGTACAGGCAGTGAAATTGCAGTTGCAGAAATAATTATTAGACCATCAAAAACAATGGTTATGCAATCAAGTACTAACTCCTGTGTGTATCATGTGACTAAAGCAGACAGAAAAGAAAAC
>JAPQRP010022372.1:0-15596 GCA_037367295.1 Apogon hyalosoma
GTGTTTCTGTTATTTTTTCTGCATCCGCCACTGCATTTGTAATAAAACTATACTATGGCATTTGTCATTATTGTCCCATTATTATCCCAGACCACTGTTAGAAAAGAAAGACACAAATTCAACGTGTCCACATATTTTTGTCTATTTGTGTATGAGTTACACAATTATGTTATGAGGGTAACGATATGTTACTTTTGAGGTTATAGATAATAAAGCCCCGCTGAACTAAACAGATGCAGGTCACACATACCTACATGTTGGTACTCCCTGTGGTAAAAGGCCAACCAGTCATGGAGGGAAACAGACTGGACACATCATCTGTTTGACCAGTGTCTGTGAAATCCACCGTGATGAAGGACAGGGAGGTGTCTTTACCTGTAAACACAAGGCTCTACTGATAAGTGGGATGTCATGGTGGTGGGGTTGGGTCATGGACAGATCTGAGGTTTGTGTCATAAAGTCACACATTCAGATCTCACAGTGATTCTGGGTTCATGGATCATAAATCACCTGCCATACAGTGATAAGCACCACCGGGTCCCTAGTCCCATGTGGACGTCAAAGACCTGTCTCAGTAGGGCCAGGTACAGGCCCCTGCATCCTCCTCACCGTCGTAAAGCTTTAACTTGCTGCTGCTCAGGAGTCACTGATCTGCTGATTCATTTTCAAATGTTTCAGACCATTGCTGAAGGACAAACATCGCAGCCAGAAGCACAAACACAGCAGCAACCAGCACGAGGCTAAACATAACAAACAGACGGAAACTGTGGATCACGTCTATTTACACAAAACCACATACTTAACTGGGAATTAAACATAATACGATACAAATAAAAATAATAACCAAGCAGGTGCTTCCTATTATGGAATGCCAGAGCGCATGCACAAACCAGTAACGGCAGTACATTTAGGAGCAGAGTGACGCACAGTACGACAAAGTAGCAGCAGCAGGTCTGTGGAGGTTACAGGTCTGTGGATGGATGCAAAATTACAAATCCTACTATGGCCATGGCAGGGTCCTCTGCTTCTGATTGGTTGAGCTGTAATACGTCATCCACAGCAGCAACACAGCCTACTAACCCTAAGCCTAAGCCCTAACCCTAACCAATAACCTTAGCTCAATCAATCAGAAAAAGAGTTTGGTGGACCCTGACATGGCCAGAGTAGGATTTGTAAATTCGCAACTGGGATTTGACTCACACCCAGGATTATATCTAGGCCTATACCTTTCAAGTTGAAAGATTCTCTGCAGTCTTTCAACTTGAAAGATAGTCAGTCTCTTCAGGCGAGGAAATGCATCCCACTGTGTTGTGCAAAATTATTCTCTCAAACAGAAATGAAAATATTGGGTGACAATTTCTGCCTTGTCCAAACTTGGTAGTGACTCAATATACAAACCTACACTCATGATGAAATGCTGACATAGACAGACTTTTTTGTCATTCCCGATTTACATCTAAAAATTGAATTTTGATGCAATTGGCTCAGCATGTACATGACACCTAGACATAAGGACAGGATAGACCAACACCAACAGACAATACACAACGTTCACTAACAGAATCGAAACATTTCCTCCATATTTATACTTCTGCAGTGGTTAAATACATGAAAACTAATATAAACCTGAAACTAGCATTAAAAAGATAACCAAATGCAATGAAAAGTGTGATGAACTGCAACACAAACTAGAATCAAATGGTTTTGCACAATATTGGGCCTTCAAATACTCATTGGACCACATGCAAGGACATTTATTTTCAAAATCATTCTCCTACTTTTTAAGCACCAAATCCTTGTATCCAGAACCCATAAACATGATCACCTGTGCAGCTAGCTGTGTCAAACAGAATGTCAATAAAGGCTTTTTTAAACACGCAATTGCTTGATAAATAAAGAAATATACAAGGATTTAGTGAAAACTTTGGTTAGAATGACAATAAAATATTTTCACACAAATACTAAAACAGGTCTGGACTCATAAATTGTGCACAAACCCGAAAGAAAATTAAAATTAACTTACACTTAAACTCACACTCATATGAATCTTTTAAGAACAAAACTGCACAAGGGGTTCTTGAATGAAATCCAGTCACTTTGTAAACTATATTTGATTTTATCTATTCTTTCATTGTCTGTTTGTAAGCATTGATAAAATTTAGGCTTTTTTCATTAAATAAAAGCTAAACGATGAGAAATATAGTATATACGTATAATAAGTAACATGTCACATAGTAAAATACTAAAATGTAAAAGAAAAATAGCATACTAGAGTCATGACTAGGGCAACTAACACATTTTCATTGTTAAACAATTCGTCGATTAACTGATCAGTTGTTTATTTTATAAAATAACACAAAGCAAATATTGATCAGCATTCCACGAAGCCCAAGATGATGACTTTGAGTGTCTTATTTGGTCCAAAACCCAAAGATTTTCACTTTACTCTCATAGAGAGGAAGAGAAACCAGGAAATATTCTGATTTAAGAAGCCGCAATCTGTCTCCTTCTTAAACTTCGACTAATTTAATTTGACTAGGTACATTTATTGTATTGTAAAGATTAAAGTAAAGGGAACTTGATGAATGGTTAATGTCACCTGCACTTGAGTTACATCCATCATCACAACAAGCTGGCCATTGTGTGAGAAATGTGTGAAATGTGAAAATCCACATGTAGGATCCATATATTACAATCCAGATGATTAAATTAAGTGTGGCCTGATCACAGCTAGTTGTAAGTGTCAAAAGGTTATGGAATTATCAAATTCAGTGAATTAGTGATGGCTCTTTGCCTTTTTATGTATATATTTTCATGATGGAATGTATCATGATGGAATGTATTAATGAGGCAAATGTATCACAAATCCTTCTGTAATTCCACAAAGTACATGTGCATGAGGGCTAATGAACATCCTGGATTAGCTCTTGTAATTAAGAACATGAATAAATAAATAGATTAAATTATTAAATCAAAGGATGGTCTGTCTGAAGCGAAGAGAATAAATATTTTCTGCTTTGAATCCCCTCCCAGTAATACATTCAGCATGAGCCAAGCTATTCAGGGGCTTTGACAGCATTGTCTCCACTGCTAGCCGGGCCACATGACACTTTGTGAGCTGAATCATGGTGGCATATCCCCGGCCTGAGCCAGTTGCTTCTTTCAGTCTGTGACAGCAGCTGCTGCTGGAGCCGAGGCCTGCGCTGTGATTCGGCCCAGTCAGATTCCACGGGAGATAGAACAAGCGGGCGGGGGGGAAGCTAAATTTAGAATGGGACAGGATTAAATTGCAGGGTCTTCACACCGGGAACCTTTTCTCTGCTCTGCCTTTTCCAGCCAGGACGGACTGCCAAAAAGACCTGTGGCCGCTGTCTCCTTCCTCTTTCCACAGATATCCCCCTGGTTTGCCATTTCCCCTCCTGATACACCATGGACCCCAACGCCATCAAGGAGGAGCTGCGTTTGTTCCAGAGCACCCTGCTCCAGGACGGGCTGAAGGAGCTGTTGAATGAGAACAAGTTTGTGGACTGTACCCTGAAGGTAGGCGACCGCAGCTTTCCCTGCCACCGGCTCATCATGGCTGCCTGCAGCCCTTACTTCAGGGAGATCTTCTTCACAGAGGACGGGAAGGAGGTGGAGAACACCAAAGAAGTAGTCCTGGAAGATGTTAACCCTTCAATCCTGGACATGATCATCCAATACCTCTACTCCGCAGAAATTGACCTCACAGATGACAATGTTCAGGATATAATTGCTGTGGCAAACCGGTTCCAGATCCCCTCTGTCTTCACTGTTTGTGTCAACTACCTTCAGAAGAAGCTGTCCATGGTCAACTGCATGGCCATTTTCAGGATGGGCCTGGTCCTCAGCTGTCCAAGGCTGGCCGTGGCTGCACGTAACTACATCGCTGACCGCTTTGAGCTCCTCTACAAGGATGAGGAGTTCCTCCAACTTGCGCCCCATGAACTTTTCGCTGTCATCGGCGGAGACACTCTGAATGTGGAGAAGGAGGAATTGGTGTTTGAGGCCGTCATGGCTTGGGTCCGCCATGACAAGGAGAAACGTCTCAAGGTCCTGAAAGATGCTTTCAGTTGCATCCGCTTCCGCCTGCTCCCAGAGAAGTACTTCAAAGACAGAGTGGAAACCGATGATATCATCAAGGCTGACCCAGAGCTACAGAAGACGATCCAGATCATCAAGGATGCCTTCAAGGGGAAACTTCCAGAGAAACCCAAGAAGAAGGAAGGGGAGGAAGGGGCCGGCACAGAAGGAGGTGAAGAGGAGGAGGAGAGCCCATTCCCTGGCTTCCTCAATGACAACCGCAGATTTGGCATGTACGCACGCGACTTCATCTTGATGATCAATGACACGGCGGCTGTGGCATATGACGTCAACGAGAACGAATGCTTCCTGGCGGCCATGTCAGAGCAGGTGCCACGAAACCATGTGAGCCTGACATCACAGAAGAACCAGCTCTACATCATTGGGGGACTGTTTGTGGATGAGGAAAACAAAGACCTACCCCTGCAGTGTTATTTCTATGTAGTAAGTTATTCTTTTTCCTTTATTTACAATATGGGTTGAAATTAAAACCACAATAACACTGTTCGCTGTGTCTTAAAAGCTTGTGATTAATGGTAAAACTGCACTTTACCTCTTTTTGACCTTCAGGGCAATAGAGATCAGACCGCAAGAAGAAAAATGAGACAGAAATTCATATTAATTTTTCAGTATGTAACCACAAGAATAAATGGGACACAGTTTTCCCCTCTGTGATCAATGCATGGATTATGTTTCCCAGGTTGCCCATCAGATCTGAGCAAGATAGACATAAATGAAGTGATAAAGGCCTTGAGTATCTGTATTTTACAGTGTAATCAATATTTAGATATGATGCAGTGTATTCTGAAGACCCATCTTCTTTTTGATGAGGATATACAGCCGCTTTGTTTTAAATGAACATCTTGTTTTTTGCAGTTGGACCCACTTGTATCTGACTGGGTTGCCCTGCCGCCCATGCCGTCTCCAAGATGCCTCTTCAACATGGGAGAGAGCGAGAACATGCTTTTTGCTGTAGCAGGAAAAGACCTCCAAAGCAACGAGTCACTGGATAGCGTCATGTGCTACGATGTAGAGTGAGTGGTATTATTACTTTGCGCCCCATCTTCTTCCTTTATTTCTCACTCTCTCTGAGCGAGAGTTTCAGGTGATAATAAACCACAGGAAATGTATGGAATAGCTCTCTGTAAAAAGGAAAAAAAAATAGGCATTAATCATGGGTGTTTTTTTGTTTTTTTTTACTACTTGAGGAGCTATTTTTTGTCAAAAGGCCCTGCTAAAGGATAAAAAATAAAATACATTATTAATTTGTCTTGTGTGAAGGTAGAAAGAAAGGTAGGTTTTGTAAATTACAAGCAAAAAAAAAAAAACAAAAAAAAACAAAAACAAAGCACATTTAAGATCAACTTATTCTTAAATGGAGACAGTGAGCCTGTTTACATGACCATAAAAGTCTGATAACTGAGAGTAATAATCAGATCTAACACATTTATATGCACTTAAGAAATGCGATAATCAACAAACCCTGGTTTGGACGTTACAGTCAATTAGTGAGGGTAGACTTAAACTTCCGGTTATTGTCTTCCACTCACGTTTTGACTGTAACTTCCATTATCTACGATTTTATTTGTGTATACACATACGCAGGCATAAAACAATTAAATACATCAGATTAACTTGTATACATGCAGGAAGACATCGGCGTATCAGGGAGAAATCCAGATGTGTTAATCTGATTTCTCATAATCAGATTATTGCTGTTATCTGGTAAAACATATCAGATTATCCTGTTTACACGATCACACAAATAATCTGATAACTCCAGAAATCAGATCATGATTGTGATCATGTAAACAGGCTCACTATTGAAGTGTTCCACACCTTTTTGACTTGAATCTTAAATTTCCATATTTTCCGTGAAAACAGTAGTGTCAAATTTAATGCCTGAGAACTGTCCCCATTTTCTGTTGCTCTCTCAAAAACCCTGAAATCACTGTCAAAATAACAAGGACTAATTTTTTAATTAAAAGTGTAACTTAAAATGTCTGTCCTTTAGGAAAATGAGGTGGACTGAGACCAAAAAGCTTCCTCTGAAGATCCACGGCCATGCTGTCGTGTCCCACAAAGGCCTGGTCTACTGCATTGGAGGAAAGACAGATGACAAGTGAGTTAATGAGCCTGCGTGTATCTGTGTGTGTGTACGTGTGTGTGTGACCCTATGCTGCGAGCTGCAGCTGTTTGCGGTCTATCATCCTGCCAGACTGCAGGGCTGCGCAGGACATCAGAAAACAATTACAGTGCGAGAGCCCAGAACTGTCTAATATCTTATGATAATGGGAAATTTGATCCTGTGCAGCTTTTGTTGCTTCGCTAATAACAAAGTGTCAGATCGTGTTCCTCCACCAGAAGGAGGCACTAAGTATAAAGAGCTGAACCTGCATGACAGAACAGATAAATTTTACATCGTGAAACAACAGACCACATCTAAAACATCCTGCAAATGTTACCATAAAACATTGTGTCTAATGCTGCCTCCATGTACTATGTGAATTATGGGAAATACTAGTTAGGAACTCAAAAATTGCACACAAACATTGCCTCATGTCGCATTTTCCACGGGAGAGCTGGGAAAAAAATGCAATACATCGAGTTGCTGAGGTAAAAAAAACCTTTGACCTTTTCAACATGACGGACAAATAAATAATTGTAAATGATAAACATTGCTTTTATCAACTGCTGCTGTTAGCTGATGATTTTGCACATATATACACAATTTGCAAAAAACAGTTTTCCCCCCCAAAAAAAAAAAAGACAGAAGTGGAGTTTGCATGTTCTCCCCGTGGGTGTGTGTGTGTGGGTGTGTGTGTGGGTGTGCGTGTTTGTGTGTGTGTGCGTGTGTGTGTTGGTGTGTGTGCGTGTGTGTGTGTGTGCGTGTGTGTTTGTGTGTGTGTGTGTGTGTGTGTGTGTGTGCGTGTGTGTGTGGGTCCTCTCTGGGTACTCTAGCTTTCAAAGACATGCATTAATAGGATAATTGATTGAGCTAAATTGCCTATTTTGTGATTGGTTGTTTGTCGCTCTATATATGTCAATGTGTACCCTGTGACCCTTTTGCAGATAAAGTTCAGATGAATGAATGACTGAAAAAAAAAATGCTGTAGCAGATAATTCAAATAAATAGAAAGTCACAGCAAATTGTGTGTCAGCCAGTTTTCATTTCATTATGACGACAAAAGCACTTGAACACAACGCACTTGTAAGTTCGAATTCAAAAGTGGAAAGGATCATCTTCCTAACAGCTTGTGAAGGCAGCATTATATTCAGTTATCAATCAGCTACTGCAGGAACTGTCTGGTCAGCGTTGAGAGGGAACAGGTGTGTTCCTCCTGCTCTCCGTTTCAGCTGCTTTGACAAGAAGAGGAAAAAAGAAAAAAGAAAACATGGGCATACACTGTGTGGACAAAAATACTGGGACACATCACAACAATGTCTTGTCGGACTTCTCACCTGGATAAAAATGTTCACGTCTTTTGTTGTCAATTTGTCAAATAAACGTTTCCTTCTTAAGAGGAGGTGACAAAACCACACAGTTACTAACGTTTTAAAATGAGTATTTATGATCAGAACGTTACAAATATTTCAGAAGTCGAGAGGCAGAACATGTAGATGCAGATGATAATGATTTTAAAAAACGCTTGATAAAAATGTGATTTATCGCAAAATTAAAGTATATTATGGCATTTGCCATTATGGTTTTGCAACCCAGCCTCCTCTTAACAATGAAACACCTGCATTCAGTGTGTCCTAATACTTTTGTTCATATAGTGTATATAGGTATATAGGTAGACATTGCATTGAACATAATTATTAATAGCTCCATAGATTTAAAGTTATCTGAGTTATTTTTATATTCAAGTATATGTGATTTGAGTGGGGTAAAAAACAAAATCGTGACATTTTTTTAGAATCAGGAATAAAATCATGAAATCATTTGAAAAATACACAGCTTTTTACTATGTTTACTGACAGTCTTAACCAAGCCAATGAACCACATGTATTGACATATTACAGTAAAGCATCCAATGCAAATCACAACAGTGACTTTTTTTTTCTAAATTACACTTGCAACAACAAAAAGTAACAGGACAAACAACAGGATACTTAAAAAGATGTTGTACAGGGTCAGGTTGGATATGAGCCTCTGAAAGGGTAACAGGGAAACAATCTAAAATGTAGTGAAGACTTTATGTATAATAAAAGGTAATGACTTGAGTGCTTTATTACCTCCTGATTTTAACAGAGGAATTGAATAACAGCCAGAAAAGTGTTTTTGCGAAACATTACAAAGTCCAATTGAGGCTGACCTTTTGGGTATTAAATCTCATCAAAGAATGTAGCAGCAAATGGACAAAATTACTGTCTGTTTACTTTTTTCAGATCAGTTAAATACAGTAGAGGTGTAGCTCTGATGCCACATTAGCTTTAATGTCATCATTTTATTTGTTAAATTTGATCAGAATTAGCATCCATTTAGCGTTCATTGTGACTTTCATTAGTTCAACCCTTGAGTCTAAGTAAAGAAATTCTGTCAAGGACTTACTGAGATTCACCTTCAATGGATTTGGAACCAACATATTTAATACTTTGGCTCGTGGAAGCATGAAAAGCACATAAGCAAAAGACAAAAATAGAAAATTAGATGTACTGTTTTATGCAGGAAAACTCTTTTTTTAGCCCTCAAAGATGCAAACAATGCTACTTTGCATATTAACATAGTATAAATTTTCCCATGAGACCTTGCAAAGAAACATCACTGTCGTATGACTATAGTCAGATGGTGTTGACAGCATTCAAGCATCATTTTTGTATTGATTTTTCTGGACATCCAAATACCTTTTTGTGTGTCTCCTTGCAGATGTTTAACACTAAATGCCTTCTTTTTTGCAGATGACAATAATAAAAAGAAATGTTTGATAAAGATTCAATTTATCACAACATTAAAGTATATTATGAGAATTGCAATTATGGTTTTGCAGCCCAGCCTTCTGTTAACAATGAAATACCTGCATTCAATGTGTCCCGGTTCTTTTGTCCATATTGTAAATATATTTAGACATTACAATGAACATAACCATTAAAAGTTCCATATAAAGTTATTTGGACTATTTTTCTATTCACAGATATATGATTTGTGTGGGGTAAAAAACAAAAACATCTCACTTATTCGAATCATTAATAAAATTTGAAAACACTTGAAAAATACACAGATGTTTACTTATTGTTAGCTTCATAGCATAACTGCCTAACTCATTCACTAGAGGGACAAAGGTATTGGGACACACTGAATTTAGGTGTTTAACAGGGGTCTGGGCTACAAAACAATAATGTAAAATATCATAATTTAGTGTAATATTGTGATAAATATTATATTGATTATCACTATTGATGTTTATATGTCAAATCAGCATGAACAGGACATCTTACAGCTGTAGCCATGGTGTGTCGCAACATTTTTGTCCATATAATGGGAGATTTTTCTTCCTTAGTAAGATGTGAAGAAGGTAGATGGTTCGCTGTGGTAGAAAATGATCAGAGTCAGAGCATGAAAAATATTTAGAAATTTAGAGGTAGAACATTTAAAATCATAGTCATGGGAAAAAAAATCAATATTGAGAGAAATGAAGTAAAAACCATCTGTGAGGCATTTTGGAAGCAAAAATAACAATTTAAACCAAACTAATCAATGCAATGATATTTGTCCCAATGTAAAACTGTTTTATGATATTTATCATTATTGTTTTGTAATCCAGACCCCTGTTAGAAAAGAAACACCTGAATTCAACATGCCACGATACTTTTGTCTACATGGTGTATGACTTAGGCCATTATGTTATGAGGCTAATGTTATGTTTATTGACAGTCCTAACCAGTCCTTCTTTTGTGTTCTTTTACTGTAACTGAACAGGAACACAAATTACCACTGAAGACACAGTAAAAACTGTAGAATTATCAAACTCTTCTTTTTTTCTTTTTGTTCTGATTCATTTTCTTCCTTTTTATTCTGAACACCTTGTTTACTGTTTAATGATTTGGTTGCACAGATCCTTTCTTGCTTCTGACAGGTATAATTGCGTTCCTGCTGATTGCTGATTGGATGATGTGTCCTTTAAAAAGAAAACCCACTGTGGTTCTGATGAAGGCTTCACGCTGAAATGTACCGCTGTTGTAATTATTAAGAATAGAAATGATTAAGACAAAACGTTGACTGTGGAAATCACCACCTTCATGTGTTTACTGTGAAATACATTTAGAGGAAAATTACTTTCTCTCTAAATGGGTGCTTTTATTTTTAATTTTGCTGTTTCTGTGTTTCATGTAACGTTTGACGCAACATTAACCCATAAAGACCCAGTGATACTTTTGTGGCAGTTCTCAATTTATTTTTTCCTCTCTATTTATCCTTTTTTAAATAATTTATCACCATTTATTAAAATGTTATCATCTATATTTTGCATTTTTCTGTGAAAATCAAGTATTTTCCCATGTATTAATAAATTGAGCATGTAGATTTTCATAAAAGCTCAGATCAGAGTTGTGTTTTATTATATCAGAAACAGAATAAACTGAAAAAAAGTGAGTTTTTCAGAAAGATGTCAAAAAGTGAACCAAAAAACAAGCGTCTACAACCACTGACACTTTTCAAATTCCATGGGTTTTACTGGTTTTGACTGCCTGTGGCTGTGTGGGTCTTTATGGGTGAACCCTTTAGCCTCTAATGTACATCAATAAGAGATTTAGGATTTTTAACATGAACCGTGAACTGTAACACACAAAACAACAACAAGTATTTGAAAATTTGGCTCAGTTGTTTTTATTTTGGGGCTCTTTTTTTCTAATCCATCCATTACCCAATCAAAATTTATTAAAAGCAGTAAAAAAATGTATAAATAAATAAAGGAAAATCACAACAACACAGAAAAAAACAGTAAAACAAAAACTGACAAAGAAAACTGTAAAAAAAAAAAAAAAAAAAAAAAGGCCAAATCATCTACTTTCACATTGTGTTGTTCTCTTTCACTTCTCTGTGTTTTGCCCTCCATTACATAGACAGCAGGGGGTGTACTGAGCATGCTCAGGTGACTCTGGAGAGCACAAGGTCTATTCTATCAGCACATTTTGAAATTTTTCTCATTGAGGAAACGGTTGAATTTGTATATATATTTTTTTCCAAAAAAATCATACATACACAACACTCACCACAGACACGTCAGGGGTTAAAGGGTTAATAATCCCTCGTTGTTATTTGCTGTTGTTTTCCACAGCAAAGCCCTGAACAAGATGTTCACTTACAATCACAAGCAGTCAGAGTGGAGGGAGCTGGCGGCCATGAAGACACCCAGAGCCATGTTTGGAGCTGTCGTCCACAACGGAAAGATCGTGGTGGCCGGTGGCGTGAACGAGGAGGGTCTCACTGCCACATGTGAAGCCTACGATTTCACAACAAACAAGTATGACTCAATTTTCTTGCTTGAATGCAAAACAAATGCAACCACTTCCATCTTGCTGTCAACTTTAACCCATAAAGTCCCAGTGTTATTTTGGTGCCAGTTCCCAAATAATTATTCCTCTCTATTTTACCTTTATTTAAATGATTAATCACTCTTAATCATAATATTATCCTCTGTATTTTACTTTTTTCAGTGAAAATCACGCATTTTCCTATATTTAATTCATTGATCATGTAAATGTCCATGAAAACTTAAACTTAAAGTTGATGATTATTATATAAAAAACAGAGAAAACTGAAGAAAAAATGACTTTTTCATCAAAATATATCATTAACTGAGCATAAACCATGTGTCTCCATCCGCTGTCATTGAACCAACTCCATGGGTTTTACCAGTGAATCAATGTCGGAACCTCTGAACATCCAAACGGGTCATATCTGATGAACATGAAAAGATGACAAACTGCATTTTATACCAATTATTTACAATAGATTAATAGGATTATTGGATTAACAAGTATTAAACATTTTAGATCAGTATATGATTTTGTTTGCTGGTTGCTTTTTGGGTCTATAAGTTTTAACCGCATCTCGCATTTGGACGATTTGTCTTGTACGTGACCTTATCCTAATGCTGCTTCTCCTCAGATGGGAGCCTTTCACGGAGTTCCCCCAGGAGAGAAGCTCTGTCAACCTGGTGAGCAACGGTGGCTCGCTGTACGCCGTGGGTGGCTTTGCGATGATTCAGATGGAGAACAAAGAGGTGGCTCCCACAGAGGTCACTGACGTCTGGCAGTAAGTCTTGGGAAAACTTGGAAGGGCCGGGAGGTTTTGGGAAAGAGCTCATTGAAATTTTCTTGTTCTAGTGCAGGGACTTCAAACTCATGGACCACATTCAGACCAATCTGATCTCAAGTGGGCCGGACCAGTAAAATATATATCATATTACTGGAAGGTCTCAGTGCATCTGTGTGTGTGTGTGTGTGTCTGTGTGTGTGTATCGGCACAATTTGGACAAACTGACACATTTTTACCTTGCCAATTTGGTACCTACAGCTGAGGAATAGTCCCATCTCCACATTAAATATATCGGCAAGTTGATGGCAACAATATTTTTGGAGATATTAGTCCTTTTGGAATATAATAGCCTTGTAATCATGGAAGCGCAGTAACACACTGCATGATGGGAAATGAAGTTAAAAACAGGAACACTGCATTTACTCCCGCAATCCTGACATATCGGTATCAACACTGGCGCCTGGAGCCATACGGCTTTGTGCGCACTGAGTAATATTTGAGAGAGAGAGAGAGAGAGAGAGAGAGAGAGAGAGAGAGAGAGACTGATATAGAGAGCGATAGGTAAGGTACGTCCCGGTACTTACAAAGACCTCCCGCAAAATTCCTTAAGAAAAAAAGTGCAATTTTAACAGTATTATGCCTAAACTTCATTTATACATATGCATTACAGATCAGATCAGCAAAGGCACAAAACATTTAGTAACAGGCAGAATATTGTTAAAATTGCACTTAATTTTCTTTAGACATTTCAGGTTGCTCATATTTGTTCAAGTTATTCACATTTAATTGTTAAAGGATAGTTGTTAATGTAAATATTTTCACATTTTTATGTTATCTTTTTTTGCACTGAAAATTTAAGTTGTCATCATTTATAGGCATAATATGAGATCGTTTTTTTCTGTCATTATTTATAGGGTTTTATTTTATTATTATTTTATTGGTCTGTATGTGGCCCCTGAACTAAAACTAATTCAACATCCTTGACTATAAATATTGTCTGTGTAATTTTTGCACTTTGCAAATTCATCCCGTGGGCCAGATTGAAACCCTTGGCAGGCTGGTTTTTGGCCCATGGGCCACATGTTTGACACCCCTGCTATAAATGGTGTGTTTATCAGTTATTAAATGCTTGGGTTCAGTTTTGCTGTCGTTGGTGATGCGTTCATGTTCCATTTTTCTCTAATACTGTAAAAAATCATAAGATAGGTTCAGTATTGGAAAACAAACAAAACATGGCTGCAGTTCATGATTATTTCATTGTTGATTATGTGTGTTTGACACCCCTGTTCTAGTGGATATTTGTTAATATCCCATTTGCTTTTCTTAGGTATGAGGAAGATAAGAAGCAGTGGAGCGGTATGCTGAGGGAGATGCGTTACGCCGCTGGCTCCTCCTGTGTCTCCATGCGCCTCAACGCTGCCAGGATGCCTAAACTGTAGACAAACACTTCCTTTTCTACCCCTTCCAACATCCCCTTATGTCACCCACCCCCCCACACACCCCCCTTGAGTGGGTTTCCTCCAAACCATCTCATCCTCTGCACGTCAAGATGATCTTTGGCATTAATTTCTTCAGCACACACTCAGTTCTGCCTCTTCAAAGACTGCACCATCCCCCAAAGAATAAAAAAAAAAAAAACAAAACAAAACAGAAGCTGCAATTTAGATTGATCCATAAAGCTCTGTTTACATCCTTTCTAGCTCTTTTGTAAAATAAACATTTAAATAAACTTGTGCTTCTTTTCTTTTCTAATCTGTGTCATCTACAGAGCAAACAGCGTCATCAGTGACTATCGACATGTCGAGGCCAGCTGAGGGACAAAAAACGTATATTTGTAGCTTCTTTGTACTCTGACATAAACAAGGAAGTGAAATGAGGTTAATAGCAGGGATAGTGTGACATTTAAATATAGGCTGTAATGAATTTCAAACAGTGTACAGTGCGTGTGTTTAACTGAGGAAACACAGAGAGTTCAAGTAATAGAAAGCACAGGGTTAGAGAAAATGTTAATGTATATTAGAAAAAGAGATTTTTAATCTCAATGAGCTTTTTTCCTGGTTAAATAAAGGTTAGTATTATTATTATCATCAAATATTTTCATGTCAAATGTTCACATTAGAGAAAAGTAAAGTATAAATATAAACTACAGTAAGATAGAGATGAGTTTTTGATTGGGAGGGATTTATAAACATTCTCAGGGCAATTCTGAGCAAAAGCCAAACCTCAGAAACCTTCAGAGTCATGTCATGCTCATGCAATGGACAGGGATATCAAACACGTGGCCCCCAGGCCAAAACCAGCCCGCCAAAGGTTCCAATCCGGCCCACAGGATGAATTTGGGAAGTGCAAAAATTATTAAGATATTAATAGTCAGTAGTGTTGAACTCAGGGGCAACATACAGACCAATATAATCTCAAGTAAGATAATAACATAATAACCAATAAATAATGCCTCCAAATGTTCTTCTTGGTTTAATGTGAAAAAATAGCATGACACTATGAAAACGTTTACATTTACAAATTATCCTTTAGTAATAAAATGTGAATAATCTGAACTAATATGAACAACCTGAAATGTCTAAAGAAATTTATATGTAATTTGAGCACTATTCTGCCTGTTACTAAATGTTTTGTGCATTTGTAGATCCACTGCCATCTGTAAGTTTTGGAATAATAAGCTGAGATGTAGGGCCAGATCTACAAAGATCCCAATTTGCGTGTACTAATTTGCTTGCGCAATCTAGAATTTTGCATGTGGGGTTGAACCGTGGTTTGTGGGTGATTTGCTAAGATTGCTGACAACAGACGCAAAATCTTGGAGACCGCCCTAAATAATGAGGATTTTGCGTGCGCCTCTGGTTGTCATCATGGAGACAATATGCAGGCAAAACTGCTCTGAGATACGCCAGCACTAATGGTAACAGTGTGCTGGAATGATCCAGATGCATGGAAACGTAACGTTGGAGGAGTTTTGTCATAGAAGGTATCGCATTACTTCTCCCTAGAAGTCCTAAAATGGCATTACTGGGCAGCAGCACCAGATTCATTTTAGAGGTGGGGGTTGTTGGATTGAATGACTGTCAGGTGTACATAATTTTGTCACACTGTAGCCTAATGTCAGTGCGTATTTTTAATCATAATCATCAGATCAAGTGGAATTGTAACCTTTACAGGAGACCCGTAAAGTATGCGTGTGTGTGTGTGTGTGTGTGTGTGTGTGTGTGTGTGGGTGGGG
>JAPQRP010022593.1:0-15572 GCA_037367295.1 Apogon hyalosoma
ATGCACATCAACAGTGAGAGCAAAAAGAAGCTATATGCAAAACTGAGTATACAAGAATGAAAAGGAAATTCCTGATTCGCCCTATCATTATTGCGAAAACCCATTTTTGGTGACTTTGACCTTTGACCTACAATCACCAAAATTTAATAGGATCTGTTCTGGACCACCTCATACCTTTCCTGAAAATTTCATGGAAATTGTTCCAGTAGTTTTTGTGTAAAGTTGATGACAAACAGACAGACGGACAGACAAAAAAAAAAAAAATAAATCAGTACCCCTCGCCTCCCCTTCAGGGTGGGGGTAGTGAATCTTTGTTCTTGTGGTTCTGTTTGTTTTGAATGACTTTATATAATAATATGTTGTGACCTTGTTTCCTCAGGGGTTTTGGGATCCAATATGGCTTCTCTGTAAATGCAACTGCTGGAAACATCACAACTAAAACGCATCTGAATAAAAAGCTGGACTTGTGCATGAATTATTCTTCTACTTTTCCACTGATGGCATCAACGCACGTGGATTATTTGCCGTGGTTTGGTTTTGGTGCCAGTCCACTGCATTTCCACAGCAGATCTAACACCCACTCAATGTCGATGGTCCGTGTTGAACCACAGGGTTGATTTATTTAAATGAGCAACATATAAATACAGTGCACCCAGGCATCCAGGGTTTATCATTTAGAAATGTCCAGTGCTCAGACATGATGACACAGCAGCCCGTCTGTGATCCACATAGTGTCAACGTCACTTTTTAGCATCTCATCAACTCCTGGAACTTCAGCCAATGTCTGACTAAAAATAGAACCTGATGGGGTATGGAGCTATGTGAAGCGGAGATGCAGCTTTACAGAGAGAAAACACGCCTCACATGGGCTAGAAGATGTTTTAATCGGACTTTGTTGTACAGTCTCCTTTTCAGTGGCGGTTCAGATCATGACATTAAATAAAACCACTGTCAAACTATTGGTGTTCATTTTCACCAGTGCATCAGTGCAATGCTAATGTGTTTATTTCAGCTAGTATATAGGGATTCTTTAGCATCTTTATGCACCAAAGTCTACGTTTTCAATTCATGTTAACTTTCAGACCTTGTGTAAAGTGTTGTTTTGCTGCTCAAACCGTCAAATGAACAGACTGGAGTTGGTCCACGAGTGCCTTCAGTGGCGGCTCACTGCTCCTATGCTATTATTTTATTTTTAATATTTTATCTTTATGCATCAGTATCAAACCAGAATCTCAGTGTGTTAAAACATCTTCCTTCCTCTGAATGTGGAATATTCCGTGGAAATTCAGTTTTATGCTGTTGTATTCGAGGACAGTTTGTTCTATTCACGAACATTTCTCAGCCTGTGATTATTTGATCTGTTTGAGATAGACATGAAAAACACAGCTCATAAATTCTAATGATTTAATGAGCTATTAGTCATTATTAACACCAAATAATTCCGCCAGGAGATAATGATAATGCGTTTTGTGAAACTCAGATCAAGCAGCATTTTAGACACTTAATTAGACCCTTCTGGTGGGATTTTTCAAGCTGCCTTTGTCTAGTGTTCTTTATTTAAGCTTTTTTTCTTGCCATTTTGTAAAAACCACTGAAATCACTCCAGTTTCTCCAAGTGCCCAGTGACTCTTTAGATGAAAACTGTGTGATGGTTCCCCTTTGTTTCCTAAAACCAAATGCACAGTGTGAGCATTAAAGCCCAATTAGTTTCACACCGAGTTGAACCATCTGCTGCACATTTCAGATCCACACCGCAGTCAAATAACCAGTGAATTAAAAACACGTCCAGACGCTGCTTAAAACACACGCGGGGTGGATAAACTTACAGTATCCGCATCTCGTTCCCCCCTCGAACACAAAACCGTTGGGGACGGGTCCATATCGGCGGAGGTCCGGGAGGTTCCAGTGGCCGATGATGACCGGGGGGGTGTCCCGGGCCAGGGCCAGCAGGCTGTTGCACAGGTGAAGAGATGCAGGTCCACTTTCCAACTTGGTCCCAGGTAAAACCCCGACGTTGAACCTGTGGACTGAGAACGCAGGTCTGTCAGTCTGAGGGCGTCTGGGGGTTTACAGGGCTCCTACAGGTTTCTACAAGGACATTTTAAGTCTTTTTAAGACCTCTGTTCCGTACTTTGGGCAGCTTGTATTGTTTTAAATGTGCTAATAAATAAATGTGACCTTGACCTGTAACGCTAAGGGCCAGAGACGGACCACTTTGACTAATTTACTGGCAATTCTAAAAATTATGAACACATTATGCAGCCAGTGTTTGAATAATGACCTACACTGCTCTAATAGACCACATATTAGAGCAGAGGAAGAGTGAACATAGACACAACTGATGAAGACGACAGGAATCCAACTTCTACCTGTATGTTATCTTAGAGCTCACAGACGTAAAACTAACCATTAAAGAATAAACTGAATGAATTCAATGATGAATCGAATCATTAAACGATGGCAGACGTTGTATTAAGAGGTTGATTTCACAATTCTGTTTGAAATTATTACTGTAAATGCAAATATATTTTGTAATAAGGCAGAAAATATAAGATCGTCCTTCTTCCTGCTCCTTTTTATTCATGTCAGAACAGATTCTTTTTCTCTGTCTTTATGTCATGAAATAAACTACATAAATCAATAAAACCGCCTAAAGCTCTGTTTTATTCCCATGTTTATCACTCTGCTCAATAAACTTGTTTTAGTACTGTTGATCATTTAAGGTTGTTTTTATGGATTTTATGTATGTTATGATTAAGTTTTAGCTCAGCTGGTTTCAGTCTAATCATGATAGATTTCATTTCCCTATTGATCTTACGCTGTAGTCGTTGATTGGTTTCAGCTCAGTTGTTTTTAGTTTGTCATTATTTATTTTTTATAGTCGGGACGGGTGTTATAATCTAGTGTAATATGCTGTATTTGCTCTTGTAGAGTGGTTCACTGTCTGTTTTTAAGTATGCATCTGTCTTCATATATTGAACAAGATAAATCTCCCCTCGGGGATGATAAAGTATATATGATTTGATTGATTTGAATGTGATAAATGTGTTTCAGTCTGGAAATAACGCAGCAGCAGGAGGACCTTTAGTGGATGGATGTCACCTAAACTAAGATCCACCCTGGTTATAAAGGTTGACGTCTGCATCACCACCGTGAGGAAGACAAATTGTATTCCACTGACTTTGAGCCTAAGGAAGTAAAAGAAGACGCTCAGAGAAGTGACATTTGTGGCCGTTGTATGAATTCTGACTCTCCATCATCCACATCAGTCTGTGGTCAAACCTGAGTCACAGATACTTTCATTCTGTACGGTGGATGGGAGGTTGTGTTTAATATCAGCAACACAGAGGAACCGGGCACAGGGGACAGCAGCATTTCCATGGTAACGCTACATAACACTTGCAGCTACATATGCACGCTATACATCCACGGAACCAGGACATTCGCCAAAAGCTCAACAAAACCAGTTATCAGAAAACAGAACACAATCCAAACAACACGCACTTAAATGGACAAATATAAACCAGTCGGACACCGGCGTACGCCCTGAATAATTTAATAAAACAACAGATCAATGAGGCAAACTTCGCAGCGCTAAGCTAACACTGAACAGATCCAACAGTGCACGTATTATTCTCTACCGATAAAACTCACTGAACGAGACAAAGACGAGAAAAAATATGTCAGAAAAATATCAGAACTCAGTTTAACATGAACGAAGCCTCTGCTTTTGGCTAATCCTTTGGTTTGAACGACCCAGGGTTTAACAGGTTAAGTTTTTTTTAATCGTTAAGTTTCATGACTGTGTGTGACAATAAACAAACGCCACCTGATGAACTGATAAAATTAATGTCTCTTTTCAATTATAATCTAAGAACCAGGGACAACTGGGGTGAAAATGTGGACTATTCTGCTCCATCTGCAAATGTCAATCAGAGCAGGTGCAAAAAAAGTGTTTGTCGGTGTAAAATAACGGCACTTTCAACAAATACGGCGCCGTTACCTTTGCATGTTCACTGAAATACTCTGAATCGCCAAAAGTTGTGCATGTTATCAGGGTTTCTGCGGGTCATTAAAAAACATTAAAAGTTATTAAAATAGATTTTGTGAAAATTAAGGCCTTAAATGGCATTAAATTCAATGTTTAAAGCAGGATTGTCAAATTCATTTTAGTTCAGGGGCCACTTTCAGCCCAATATGATCTCAAGTGGGCCAGACCAGTAAAATGATAACTGAAAAAAAATTAAATTAAATTATGATAATGTTTACAGCTACAAAAATCTGAATAACATGAACAACTGGAAACATCTTAAGAAAAACAAGTGCAATTTTAACAATATTATGCCTGAGATTATTAGTTTATCCTTTACACATGTGCATTACAACTTACATTACAACTACAAATGCACAAAACATTTAATAACAGGCAGAATATTGGATAAATTGCATTTACTTACCTTAAGACATTTTGGGTTATTCACATTTTTTTGTAAAAGAATAGTGTAACATTTTCATGTAATTTTAGTTTTTTTTACGCTAAAATAAAGAGAAAATGTACTGTTTTCATTATTTAAAGGTTTAATAGGATAGTATTTTACTGGTCTGACCCACTTGAGATCTAATTGGTCTGTATGTGGAATCTGAACTAAAATCATTTTGACATCCTTGATTGGTAATTTTTGCATTTCACAAATTCATCCTGCGGGCCGGATTGGACCCTTTGGCGAGCCAGATTTGGCCCACGGGCCGCATGTTTGACACCTATGGTCTAGAGGCATTAAAAAATTAAATACACTTGATGGAAAAAAAACATTGTTATTCGTGATTTATTTTGATGATGTGAACATTTAAGAATTTTGATCGGAAGTGGAACCCTTTAATTGGCTATTGTTTATAGCCGTGCACAAAGTCACAACACTGGATGCTTGGAATGCAACGTGCTGTGAGCGTGCTCATGCTGTGGCGAAAAAGCGGAAGGAATATTAGCAAATGTCGGAAAAATGGGAAAATGCAAGTTTTGGCAGAAGTGATTGGAGGAGGAACTATTCAGAACCTGTCGACCGTAAACCGTCTCTGAACTGCATCTGCAGATGGACATGGGCATTCAATTTATTTAAAGCGGCGTTAAAAGGGCATTAAAAGCATTACATTAGATTTGCTGATACCTGCAGAAACCCTGTTTATGTGAACTCCCACAAATTCATGTACAATTAAGTCAGGTGCAAAAGTAACTGTGTCCCTTTAGTGAATCTCAACTACATATATATTTTTTTCCCCGCATTAGCATTAATAAGTACATTTGACCCTAATAGTTAAATAAAACAGTGGAGTAAAAGTAGTTCCTTAAGAAAATTAACAACAGCAGAAAAAAATTGAAGTATGTTAACATTAAACACTATACTTGAGTAAATAAACAGTTAAATTCCACCACTGGAATCAGGAAAATGAACGCTTATATCAGAGTATTTTTATCCATTTCACTGTTTCATATCAAACTGAGTGTCCTACCAGATCTATGTCATTTATGCGTTTCATGTCTATATTACACCGTCACATATGTGGGTCTAGTCAACATGGCCCCATTAACCCACATCTTTCTGTTATTTCATTTATAGCATGTACACATCAGGGCAGATTCCACAGAAATGAGGAGAAACACATGGAAACAGTGGAGTCATGTTTTACAAATCAAGCCTCTATCCTTACACAGTCATGACATCAGTCTGGTTTCGATTTTATCCACAAGTATGAAACCGTAAAACCAGCTGCGTACACAATCAACTCACAGCGCTGAGCTCAGATCTAAAGCCCAACACAATCAATCTAAATCCACCATGAACATCTGTGTAATTACATCCGTGTACTGAGGTTAATACCAGAGGAAATGTGAATGAAAAGTGAGTCTGGAGGCTTTTAGAGCCCTGAACAAACTCAGGTAGGACTGAAGATAAGGCACAAATGGACAGAAGAGATAAAAGTGGCACTGTCTGTAAACGTAGAGAGAAACATATGACCCAAGTATGAGTACAATGAGTAGGAGTGACATTTGAGCACAGAGTAACGTAGTGTGTCCAAAGGCAGAACCACGCTTTAGCCACTTTCCTCACAGTCAGTTAAAAGATTGAAACGCAAACAGTGGACATTTAATATCTACAGAACACCCATGGATCAGGTTTGTGGAACGGGTTCATTTACAGGTGACGTAGACTGAATAGAACCGGTGGACGGAGCTGGGTTCTGATCTGCACTTTGGGATTTTTCTGTTGCCATTTCAGGCTTTTCGGAGCCTAAGCCGTACAGAACACGGACGATATTCACAATCACGGATGCCGAAATCGTTCTGCTCAGGGGTCACATACACGACAAATATTCCTCTTTGTTTCAGTGTAAAAAGCAAAACTACAGGAAAATGTTTACATTTACAAACTATGAAAAATCTGAATAGCCTGAAATGTCTTAAGAAAAGTGAAATTTGACCAGTTTCACACCTGTTACTAAATGTTTTGTGTATCTATAGATCCACTGTGATCTGTAAGTTAAATGATAAACTGAGGCAGAATATTATTAAAACTGCACTTATTTTTCTTGTGAAATTTCAGATTGTTCATGTTATTCACAGTTTTTAAAGGACAGTTTATAGATGTAAACATTTTCATAATGTAAATGTACTTTTTCACTGTCATTATTTTACTGGTGTGACCCACTTGAGATCATATTGAGCTGAATGAGTTTGACAAACCTGGGTTAAACCGTCTTTACAGTACTGTCAAACTGCTGTGGGTCCAATCCTTTACCACACACTATTTCTTTTGTGAAAATAAAATGTCAGAAACAGACAGCAGTGTTTGGGTTTGTTAGTGGATGGCAAGATTAGAAAGATCAAAACTGGGACAATAATGATGGTCATGATAGTTTATTACACCCCCCCCCCCCAAGTGGAGGCAAGGGCTATTGTTTTTGGTTTGGTTTGTTTGTTTAACACTTTAGCAGCAAAACTATTGTTTGAATTCACACCAGATTGGGTTTATAGATTGCCAGTGACCCAGAATAGATGTGATTACATTTTGGGGAAAGTAGGTCAAAGTTAAAAATTTTTAGGAATTTAAAAAAAAAAATCTCCCATTTACTTAAAATGGGCAAAATTTCAAATGTCCATAAAAACATCAATTTTGTTTCAATTTACTTCAAACTTAGCACAAATATAGAAGCTATTCATACGATGACATCAGCTGGATCGATGCCAAAATAAGCTACAATACATGCGAGGGGCGGGGTTTGTTGTGCCTGGAACCACTTGTATTAGATTAACTATCAACACAAACCGTATCCTGATTTGATGATACGATTAAGACATAAGATGACCGTGTACTGCATTTATTATATCATATCTTCTGTGGCCTTTTCTTCCAGGCCGTTTATGAGCAGACATGGATCCTGTGCGTCAGGTTGGACAGACTGGTGTGGTGTCAGGAGCTCAGTAAAAGCTCTGACATTTGGACACACTCCACTCTGTGACACGAGTCCACACAAACAATCTGAAGCCCGTACACCCACAGGTGTACAGTTACACAAGCAGGCTCAACTGCGTGGTTTCACATGAACACCGGCCAAAATGAAAGGCACAGCAGCAACGCCGTGTGTCTTTAGCCTCATGGCCTCTTCAGCACCAATAGGTCCCAGAAGACCGGCATTTGGATAGCACTCGGATTCAGCTGGCCTCCCGCCACCAGCCCGGCGCTCCGACGCTCCCGTTACCGCGACCACCCACAATATGAGGCTCATTTAACAGGCGCAGTCTACACAACCACAGCACGAACGTTCAGAATCCATGCATACTTCACTACTGCAACACTGTTTAGACTGAGTGGAAAATCAACTGAGGTTTCTGTTCAACTTGAAAGAAAAGACAGAGACTGTTTTTGTTTTTTTTGTTTTTAAATAAGTCGGGCTGCACAGTTTGTTGAGATGGTTAAATCTCAAATCGCTGCTCGTTCGGTCAAAAACGTTTGACAAATCCCAAAACGTCATCTTCAAATAATCAAAAGATAATCAGGCTAAAAAAGTTCCAGTACTCGTTCTGCAGGTTTCACAGGTCATCACACGGACGTTAACAGGAGATAATGTTTCTCACGTTAGTGTAAATGAGGTACAGCCGTCAGCCATAACATTATAGTCACTGACAGGTCAAGTGTTCTTCATGTCGATCATCTCATTCCAATGTCAGGGGGTGGATTTAATCAGACACCGAGTCAACATTTAGACCACGAAGCTGATGTGTTAAAAACAGAAAATGTTCAAGATGAGTGATCTGAGGAAGTTTGACCTGTGACAAATTGTGATGTCCACATCCCCGGGTCAGAGCATCTCCAGATCTTGTAGTTTATTCCCAGTGTAAAGTAGTTTGGACCGACCAAAAGTTTCTAAAGAACCGCAACCAGATCTCAACCAATCCAACATCTATGAGACCAGAACATTATCACCACCTGCCTAACATTATGTAGTTCCCCTTTTTCCACTAACACAGATCTGACCCGGGGCTTAGACTGCACCAGATCTCTGAAGGTGTGTGTGGTATCTGGACCAAGATGTTAACAGAAGATCCCTGAAGCCCTGGAAGTAGACAGGTGGACCTCCATGGATCGGATTTATTTGTCCAACACCTCCCACGGATGAACAGTGGTCAACAAAATGATCAAAAATGAACAAATACGGACCAAAATAACCTACAAAAGTATTAAAAATTATTGCAAAAGAATATGAGGTAACAAAATGAACTCCATAGTAAACACAATGAACAAAAATAAACAAAAAAAGAAAAAATTCACAACAAAATTAACAAAAAAAAACCAAAACATGACTGTCAGCAAAATGAACTAAATTGCCAACATGATGAACCACAAAAAACAAAATGAACAAAAAACGCAAATTAGCTAAAAACAAACAAAATAATCAGTGTCCATAGATCAGATTTATTAGATGAACAGTGGTCAACAAAATGATCAAAAATGAACAAACACTGACCAAAATAATAATAATTTTTTTTTTAAATGGTTACAAATGAATGAGATACTTCATTCTGGTCGGTTTTGGTCCATTTTGTTGTCAACATGCTGAACAAAATAAACAAAAAAGAATACAATCGCAAATAAAATGAACAAAAGTTTGTTAAAAACAAACAAAATAATCTACGTCCATGAGTTGGATTTATTTGTCCAACGCCTCCCACAGATGGTCCTGATACTGGGATGTCCTTCCTTAGTCCGTTTTTGGTCTGTACTAACCACTAGACCAGGAACACCCAACAAGACCTGCAGCTGGAGACGCTCTGACCCAGTCATCACCGTTATAACACGGACATTATCAAAGTCATTCACTTCCTTACACTGATCATGTTGCTGTTTCCAACATCAGCTTCCATGACTAAATGTTCACTTGCTGCATAATATCCAAGTCAATGAAAGGAACAGATGGTAAAAAAAGACAGATAAAATCATGAAAAAACACCACAAGAGTGATACGCAAAGATGACATGGTGTTAAAATGAAGCAATGGCAAGCAAAGACGAGTGAAAAAAACTGAAGGAAAGTGAAAAAGAAACTGAAAAGCAAAGAAAAGGAAAGAAGACAGAAAAAAAATGACAGTGAAAAACAAAGATCAAAACTGAAAAACAAAGAATGAAAGATGACAACATGGATGAAAAAAGGACAAAAGTGTGGAAGACAAAGATCAAAACTAAAACTGAAATTAAGTGAAAAACAAAGACAATAAAAAAGACAAATTAAAAAGACGAGACTGAAAAACTAAGACAAAAGGGTGAAAAACAGACATAAAAATTGAAAGTGAAGTAAAAGCCAAAAAAAAAACAAAACACGGCTTTATTACTTAATTATACTAAACAAAAAAAAACAAGTATTAAAACAGGAGAGAGTGAAAAATAAAGAAAGAAGAGAAACTGAAAAAAAAAAAAAAAACCACACAGGCTGCCAACACAAACCAAACTAAACCAGAGAAGAAAGAAAAAGGCAAAAACAAGAGCAAAAAACTGATGAAAAATGAAAGAAAGTGAAAAAGAAACTGAAAAGGATTAAAACAAAAAAGGACAAAGAAGTTAGAAACAGATGAGAAAACGAAAACAAAGTGAAATAAAGTGGAAAAAAGGGAAGAAAGGGTACAAATAGAGTGAAAAACGACATTTAAACCTTATGAAAAACCAAAAAGGAATTTAAAACAGAGATGAGTGAAAAATAAAGACTACAAACCATTAAACAAATATCAAAACTGAAAGAAAGTGAAAAACAAAGCCAAAAAAAAACTGCATTTGAGGAATTACATTTACATCAAAATCTGAACCCCTGAAGGAAGTAAAATACAAAAATGACTCAAACTATTACTCAGACTGGTCACGAAAGCAAACCACAGGCTTCCACTACAAACCGAAGTAAACCGGACCGGACCGCGTGGGGGTCTGACCTTCTCCGAGGCTGTAGCGGATCCTGGCGTCCCAGGCCTGCAGCGCCTCCCTGGTGTCGAAGCCCAGCAGAGCGGTCTGGTTCAGGCACAGGACGGTCAGCGTGAAGGCCACGCCCTCCAGCCACTGTCCGCTTTCCACACCACAGATCTCCTCCAACGTGACGCTGGCCCTCTCCCGGTTCCCCTGAGCCCTGTCCGACTTATCCTTAAAAACCAGCAGCACCAGGCAATCTGGAACAAATCCAAACAGAAGAGCTGCAACCGTCTGTATCCACACACAGGGTCAGGACCTGCAGGTGGATCTGAACCGAAATAAAGTACATTTACATTTCTGAAAAAACGCTCTGAAGAAGCACATTTCGAATATTCCTACGCGTCCCTTGAACACTTGAAAAGCTGAGGTGGATTCCGCCTGCCAGCTCGTTTATTCGGTCTCATTTAGAAAGTATTTAATGTTTATGTGCTTCAGCAACACAAGTATAATCAAAGCTGGAATTTGCAAATGTAGAGCTCTTCAAAGTGACTGGTTTATCTGTTCATCATCGCATGAGGCTGCCTTTCCAAAACATCATAAAAAGGAGCAGATTTTAATTGTCACAAACAACAATAACACGAGTTCATTTCAGAAGATTCTGACCCTGAAGCTGCCCCCAAGCTGAAAGTCCACACTTCAATCACATCTGGATGGTTCCATTTCACATCCACTGTGGTGACGAACAGAAGAAAACGACAAACGGTGTGTCACTGTCTAAACACTTATGGACCCGACTCTATGCAACATCACAAAAACAATGGGGAAAAACAAATTTTCTTCCATTATTTTGAGTTAAAATACATAGATTTTTGGGTCAATTTGGGCCGCGAGTTGAAAAACTGGAGATGATGCATTCATGGAAATAATAATAGTCTGGAAACAGCATTATTGTATCAGAAATGTACACAAATCCACTTTTCTTACTAGTTACAGTTAATTTTTAGAAAGGCCTGTATAACCCTTAAAAACCTAAACAACTGCCAGTGATGAAAAGCATCTACTGATCTAAACTGTTTAATACCTGTTGATCCATTAATTCTATCGATACAAGTAAATAACTGGTGTAAAATGCAGTTCGTCGTCTTTTCACGGTCATCAGATATGACCCGTCTGGACGTACAGAGGCTCTGTCGTTACCATGGAAACACCATCATCTTCTACAACACTGATTCACAAGTAAAACCCACGGAGTTGGATCAACAACAGTGGATGGAAACACTGGGTTTATGTTCATGATAGATTTAGCTCAAAAAAAAAAAAGAATCAGTATTTCTTCAGTTTTCCATGTCTTCATTTAACTGAACTTTTATGAATATCTACATGATCAGTAAATTAAATGTAAGAAATACCTGGTTTACAGTGAAAAATACAGAATAAACAGTCATAACAGAACATAATAGTTCCAGGCCTGTGAGGGTTAAGTATCTAAAAGTAAATCAAAATTACCCAGCTCAGCCTTTTCCCACATGTATACGATCAGAACCCAAACTATCCACACAATCAGTGGATAAAATAAAAGAAACAGACTTGAGTTTCAATGAAAAATGCAAACTTCTGAGGTTACTATTAGAATAAACGGTGGGTAACCGCTTCGGAAAGGTGAAATGTGGACAAGGTTCTAGCAGTTCTAGGTGTTTAACGGCTCATGTTGCAGAAACACACACAAACCTCCACTTTAGGTTATTGATTCAAACCCATAATGAGTTTTAGTTGTGACAGTGTGAACCCGGTAACTGCTCTGTCCTCCGGTCTTTTGGCACCTTCAAACAATCAGTGTCAACTGACAAAACAAGCCTCTGTATATGTGTGTGTGTGTGTGCGTGTCTCCTTCACACACATAACCCAGGCCTGAACACGGACAGCTGTGACAACATGACATGGATGATCTGAAGCAGCAGCCTCGGTCTAACCTGAGGAGAATGTCAAACTCCCCAAAGACGCACTGCGACTTTCACATTCAAACACACGAGAAACGACAGAAGGCGAAGATAAATAAGTATTAAATTAAAAAAATAAAAATAAAAACGTTAAGTAGCAGGACCAGGCCCCGGACACCCTCATTTCCAGGCCTGTGCGTCAGCTCGTGTGGCGCAGCTTACGCGCGCACTTGTTTACGCACTGATTAAAACCACTCACACGTGCGTAAAAGCCGTAACGACGCCAATGTGGAGTTTTAGCACAAGAAGTCTGGGTTTTACCTGCTACTGGCGAGGGTTTGCGGAGGACGAGCCACCTAGTCTTCCACTAAGAGAGGAAAAAAACAACAACACACAAACAAGAGAGGAGAAAGTTTAGAGGAACAGCGCTCAAATGTGAAACAGTCCGTGTCCGCGTGCGAAATGCGGTGAAAGCGCGCACCTTTTTCCCATCTCTGAGTCTGGCGTATCCCTCCACGACAACAGAATCCGTCATCTTCAGTCATGGTTCCTGACAGCTGCTCGGTCGCTGCCTGAATGAGGGGTCACTTTCAAAATAGCTGCGGCTCCGTGCGTTTGCGGGGCGCAAACTCGCCCCCGGAGAGGCGCATGGGAAATGGCATGACACCCTGCGGACCGAGTGTTTGTGTTGTCCGTCTGTGTGAGCACCAGCCACCTGGGCCGCCTTCCACCACCTGCTCCCACCGGGAAAAACTACTGGAGGAACCAATCCAGACTGGAAACAAAACACCGGAACAAGTTAGAAAACACACACAGCAAAGTGGGTGGAAACTTCCTTCAGTGGTGGAAGAAATACTGAGATGATTAACTGAACTCATATAGACCCAGTGCTATAATGGCAGTTCACAAATGAATGTTTCATAAGTACAGAAGAGGGTCAGGGCCACTGGGACAAAAAAAAAAAAGAAAGGTCTAATATTTTTCATTATTATTCTGAGGAAAAAGTCAGAATTCTTCTAAATGATTTACTATTAACTGTTTAATAAAATGCCACCACATATCAAAGATTAGATTTATTTGAAGAGTTCCATTTGTTTTATAAAGGGGAAGTGGACTCACACATCACACGAAATCCGCACAGAGCCGACGCTTGTGTATTTTTGGTCGAGGAACAGACTAGTGAGAACGGCAAGTTGGTAAGACCGATATTTTGGCAGATATTGGTAATTTTGGAATACAACGGCCTTACAATCATGTCCCAGAATCATCACTGAAGCGGGTTACCTAGCAACAGACAAACAATAGGGTCACATTGCCAGCTGAGAGGTTATTCAACTGAAAAGTCAAGAAATGAACTGTATCAAATGCTTTTGGACAATAATCCCCAAAAGTGGCATTTAAACTGTGTCTTCTGTATTTTTTTTTTTTTTGGTACACTTAATCATGCAGCATAACTAACAAATGAAACGTTAAAGTAATGAATATAAAATATGCTACAAAAGAAGACAGATTTATTCATCCAACAAAACACCAACAATATTTACAGGTTCTTTCGTCTTGGTAATATGTGACCAGATAATAATAATATTGATTATAAGACATTTTATTTCTGAAGATTTCCTTTTCTTTTTTGTCAGATAGAAGGAATTTTTTATTTTTTTTTTTTTACCTTGACATGTTTCAGCTACAACCTGTAGCCTTTCTCAGAAGGGTCACTTCTACAGGCTGTAGCTGAAACATGTCAAGGTAAAAAAAAAAAAAAATCCCTTCTGTCAAAAAAGAGAACTTCATAAGTTCTAGTAGACTGTATGAACCTAATCAGACTAACATTATATTTCTGCAGGGACGGTTTCAGTAGATCTTACTAATAATACTTTCATTTAGTTCTGAATGTAGAACTTGTACTTCTACTGATATAAAAGATCTGCCTCTGAGATCTCTGGAACAGTGGACGAATAAAAAGTAAGTGTATGTTGTTTCAGAGGATCAAGAATTTTCACAAGAGACCTTTTTTTCTAATAAACTATATTTATTAAGTAATTAGAGGTTTATTCAGTCACATACTCTTTCACAGTTAAAAAAACATAACTTATAAATTTCCTCAAATGCATTTATGGCACAAAGTGTCTGGTTTTCGTCTTAATGTCCTGGTGTGGTCTGTTCACGAGGCTTTGGGTTTCCGTCTGATCACCGAATGGATCCAGTCGATGTAGTTCACCACTCGGGTGTAAACTCCGGGTTTTTTCGAGTGTCCGCAGCCTTCGCCCCAGCTGATGATCCCGTACAGGAAGCTGACGTCATTCCTCGCACAAGCCAGGGGGCCTCCGGAGTCGCCCTGTGGAAACATAGTCCAGTAGATCCAGTCAACGCTCATAAACGCTACGTGGATGAAAGGCCGACAGCGGAGTCACACTCCGAACCTGGTCTAGTCCTAATGATGGGACTTTACCTCAGAGGGCGGTTGTTTCACAGCGGGTGGAGGAGGTTGACGGCTGCTGTAGACCTCGTGTTTTTTCCTCGGTGTTGCTCTGAGAGTCTAAGTTAACCCTTTAAGGACTACCATTATCACTGGCCACAGAGTTCTTCATTTTTTTCCAATAAAATTGTCATAAAATGTATGTTTTGCCAAATTCTTTTGCACCTTTTTTAGGAAGAAACTCAACTTTCAATATCTGGCCATTAATTAACATTATTATATGTTATAAATGCTTAAAACACTGAAAATAAAAATTGGATTTTAATTTTTCATCATATTTGTTACGAAAAACAACTGTAAATGTGCATAAAGAAACTATAAGATTAGAGAAATAAACCAACTATTTTACATGTGCTCAAACATTTTTGTTTGTCTAGAACATTGTATTTTCATGTTAAAACTTCAATTTTTTTGTTATTTCTAGTCATTTTTAGCCTGTGTTCACTGAGAAAAAGATGCATGATCTGCTTCTTTTACAGACAGTGCATCTCTTTCTGCACTGGCAAACTGCATATATATTTACATATAAATATACATACGTTTACATAATATTTACAGCTCAAATACATATCAATGAACTATACAAACTGGAAAAATACATATAAAAACTGTGAAAAAAGCCCAAAAAACTTAGTACAAGATTTTTATTGCAGAATTCATTGCTAAAACGCAGCTAAAAGTAATAAAACTCTTCCATCTCTCTCTCACCGATTGC
>JAPQRP010022614.1:0-15571 GCA_037367295.1 Apogon hyalosoma
ACATACATATGTGTGTGTGTGTGTGTATGTATGTATATATGTATGTGTATATATATATATATATATATATTGTGATATGAAAAAAAATACACAGGAGGATATACCAGCTGTGAGGTGTCGACATAAATGGTAAAACAAACTAGTTGTGTTTCCTCTTGTTGTTTTGACAGGACACAGAACACGTTTCAGTTTCATCCTTCCTGTAGCTGAAATAATTCCAGATACTGACATTGCTTTTCTTTTTTACACCAAGACTTCATTTTTGGTGATTTTCTTTTGTTCGTTGTTCATTTTTCAATGTTGTTACCAGCGACTCACTCCATGTGAGTCGTGGCGTTGTCTGCTTCGGTAAAATGATTAAGAACAATTGTGATTGGTAGATTGCTGCGCACAGTGTGTGTCAAGTACCCAGGTTGAAATTAGATGAGAACATATTGAGTTCATTTGGCTCCTACATCACAGTACCTCTGATGTGACTACTGCGCATCACAATGACGATGCTCAAATGATACATCGTGCAGCTCTAGTTGAGATACATGATACATACTAAATGTGAGTCTGAATGTGATGAGATCTGTAATATATATATATATATATATACACACACACACACACATATATAGATGGTCTTCACTGACATCACACATCTGGGGCACTAGATCAGTTTCCACCATGTTGAGGGGCAAACAAATGTGTAGTTGACTGTGCTTGCTTTTGCATGTACGTGTGCTTTGTTCAAACTGTGACCTGCGGCCGTTCCACTGCACAGAAGGACAGTGGTGAACTTTTAATGAATTTTAATTGTATTTTAACTGTATTTGAATTGTTTTGCACTGTAAAGCACTTTGTGACTCCCTGTATATGAAAAGTGCTCTTAGGGTATGTACGTGGTCAGATATAGGTTAACAGATAAGCAGCAGGTGCCGTTTGACCCTCAATATGGCAACAGGGGTGGAGTCCCGGGGGTGGTGACGTCAAGTGAATACCATCTATTGGGCAAACATTGTTATCTGGCAATATCAGTATTAATGGTTAATATCAGCTAACAATGATATTAACAGCTGTCATTTCACTGACAGGAGTATTTGTGCTATATGAAAGACCAGGCAAGGCAAGTTTATTTATATAATTAATTTCATACACAAAGGCAATTCAATATATTTTACATCAATAAATAAAAAACATCCAGAGGAAAATGAAAACAAAGTATAACTAGTATAAAAAGTATAAAAATATAATAAAAAATATAAATACAATACAGGAAATCAAGAAACAATAATATAAAAGAATAAAATCATTGTTTAACATCTATATTACAATGATTAAAAGAATAGACAATTCTCCTGACTTGCTTAGAAATAAGAATTCATATTTATAGTGTGATAAGAACAGAGTTAATTAATTCCTAGACATTCGAGAAGAGAAATATTTTCAACCTGGATTTCATTTTATTTCATTTGTTTATTTGTCTCAAACTGAAATAAAAAAAAAAAAAAAAAAATCAAGAAGTCAATTACATATCCACCCATCAATGGTCATTAATCACAGAAAAAGTAATGAATACAATAAATTTAACCTAAATGTACATATGAATGAACTCGTAAACACAGTTTGAGAAGAAACAGAAAGAAACGAAAGCTTATCTAGTCATGCTCCTTCCTTACTTTCAGCGTCAGATTCATAACCAAATATATTTCCTTCATTGGCTATTCATCACATTAAACTAGAGAACAAGGAAACTAGTCATAACACCTTTATATTGGTTGGATCACCATTGTGCAACCATTCTGCCAGAAATAAACATGAACAAATAGAAACTAAACTATTCAGGGTATAATGTGTTAAGCCCCAAACTACATATAAACCCATCAAAAATATCTTCCATTACACAGACCAAAATATGAAACTGGACTGATTACTCAGTGCATTTGTATGAGTCGATTAACATTTGTTTGTATTGTCTTTTAAATAGCAATGTATTCTTACACGACTTTAAAGTGTCATCAAGTTTTTATCTCATAGCTTGATACCACAAACAGAAATGCACATACTTTAAAATGTTTACCTTTGGGAATCTCTACTGGCAGGTTCCACCAAAATGCTGTTTGTTTAGTCTGGACTGGGGGCTCAACTAGACCTGAGTCCTATTCCATTTATGTCCTTAAACATATCACTAATGTGCTCTGGACAGTGGTTTGTAGTCCAGTTGCAACCAGTTGTGCTCTGTTCTCTTATCCTGCCTTCAAGTGCTATGGGAATTATGGTAAATATTAGTAATGAACTCGAAAATTGCACACAAAAGCCCCTCACATCATATTTGCCACTGGAGAACTAGGAAAAGAATTTGATCCACAAGATGAAAATAACTTTTGACCTTTCAACATGCCAGAGAACAAAGAGGGCTTTACGGAGAATGATAAACAAAGCTTTTATTAATGTTCTGCTGCTGTTAGCTGATGACTTTGCACATTTATAACATACACAACTTATATATTAAAACAATAAATAAATAAATAAATAAATAATAATAATAATAATAATAATATAAAATTGAAAATGCTGTATCAGATGAATTAACCAAAACCTTTTTTAATCAAGTAGTAGGTCACGATACATTGTATTTTAGCCATTTTTCATTTTGCGATGACAACAAAAGCACTTGAACACAACATACTCATAATTTTGAATTCACAAGTGGAAAGGATCATCTTCCTGACAGCACATGAAGGCAGCTTTAGTCTTGGTTAAATATCTGGCATCAGTGTTCTGGATGAGCTGCAGCAGTTTCATACTTTTTGGGGACAGTCCAGTTAAAAGACCATTACAGCAGTTCACTCTACTGGAGCTGGAGGTGGCAGAGCTTCTCTTGGTCTTTCTGGAACACAAAATCTTATATTTTTCTGGTTGGTAGAAAGGTGTTTTGGTGACAGCTTTCATGTGGCTGGTGAAGGTCAGATCTGAATGTATTAATACACCAAGGCTACAAACCTCATCCTTGGTTTTAAGAGCTTGACACACAAGGCGTTTGCTGATGCATTAAGTACTTCCTTTGCCACCTCCACCTCCACCTCCAAATCAAGGGTGAATATAAATGGAAATGAGCTGATGCCTTTCACACTGTTGTTAAAAAGTGAAGCTTAAATATCACAGTCATGTTCCTTCTGTCAACCCACAGTAGAGCAGGAGAGTCACGTCTGATGGAACCTTAACATGGATCTGTGATTACAGCCATTGATCATGTATTTACACACACACCCTTCTGAGAGGGTTATTGTCCAAAACCCAACTGTCATGAAGCAGATTTTCTACAGGTCAAAAAACAACACCAAGAGAGGGTGCGTAAGTCTCTGGTCCTCTCAGACCACTTCACTTACAATCTACTGAAAGGCAATTATGGAATCCTTGGCTGGGGATGAAAAAAAAAAAAAAAATCACATACCAAAGCCTTAAATAAAGGATATAATAAGATGACAACAATTTCATAAAATTACTTTTGACTGCTGACATAGGTATGTGTGGTGTTACAGAAATGCACAATGACAACATTTTATTCTCGTTCCTGAATTGACACATGCCTCAAAAAGTAGCTCAAAGCGCTGTAGCAGTCAGTGTAGAATATTCCCTGGTGAAGCCCAGATACCACACACACACACACACACACACACACACACACACGCACGCACGCACGCACACGCACACACACACACAGAAGTGCAAAACATAAGCTCACACACACATATGCAATTTACATACTATTACAGTGCAATAACACACAAATGAACAAACACAGAAGTTAACAGGAAGAAGTATACACACACACACACACACACACACACACACACACACCTCTGAGCTCAGCTGTGTGGAATGAGGCCACTTTGAAGTGCTTAAAACCATCCTCCACCACCATCTACTCCCCATGGGATGTCTGCTATGGCAACAAACAACACACACACACACCTCACTTTTTGTACACACACATATATGCATACATGAATCTACACACACACTTGCACACTGCATGAACAACTGCGTCACCCTGCGTGACCACCGCAGTGAAATCACCTCGTTCTGACGATATAGTATCTGACAGGAAAATACACACAGTCACAAACAAACATCCAGTTTTGTTTTGAGCCTTGACTGCATGATAGAGAACATGTGGAGAAATGCACTGAAATGATTAGGAAGCACTTAAGCCTAAATTCAAGGAGGGTACAGGGACGAGAGTCGAGAAACAGCACAGAGGTTTTTGGATTTTTGTTCTGAGAGGGATTGGGTTCATCAACACATTTACCCACACATATTCATTACTTACAATACATATTCTAAAACATCTTTGAATACATAAATAATAATAATAATCAATAATAGGTAAAGCAAAGTGTAAAAATTTATGTCAAAATTTACCTGAGCTAAAATGAAAAACTAACATTACAATGTGTTTGATATAAAATCATTCTTTAACCATAGAGCCGGTGCTACTTTTATTTCAGTTCCCAAATGAATTTTTCTCTCTATTTAACCTTTCTTAAGTGATTTATCACCGCTGATTGTAAAATTATCATGCTTGTTTTGCATTTTTTCAGTGTAAATCATGTATTTTACTGTATTTAATTCAGTGATCATGTAGATGTTCATAAAAGATCAGATTAAAGTTGAGGGTTATTATATCACAGAGAAAACTGAAGAAAAAGAGACTTTTTCAGCAAATGTATAAGTAATTGAATGTAATCCATGGGTTTTACTGGTGAATCAATGTTGCAGAAGATGACGGTGTTTCCATGGTAACTATGGAGCCTCTGAACGTCCAAATGGGTCATATCTGATGACCATGAAAAGATGAGTAACTGTATTTTACACAAATTATTGACATGGATTGATAGGAATAGTGGATCAACAGGTATTAAACAGTTCACATTAGTGGATGGTTTGTGTCACCAGTGGCTATTTGGGTCTTTAACTAACAGCATGTTGAGAACATCTGATTTGACATTTTGCAGGTTCAGGTCCCAGTCTTCTTCAGGCTATGCTTTACACTTGTCCAAGTAAAGCATGAAACTTACACATCACAGTAAAACAGAAAATAACACTGATATTATAGAAGTTATGTGACTGATCTGACGATGCCAACACATTTTGGGATTAAATTTATGTTCTCAGAACTTCTCCAGGCCTGGAAATGGATATTTTCAACTTAAAGGCTTTTTAAGATTTTACAAACCCTTTAAAGACTCTAAGGAGCATACAGAAAGTGCCTTATTTCAACGCATGTTGCTGCTTTTGAGAAATGTTTCCAAAGTGTTATACAGGCTGGTTCACCCAATGCACAAGAACCACCTTTTCGTTTGTTTTCATGATGATGATTGTACTTGTCTATAATTTCAGATTTCTGACAAATAAGAAATGTAACAGAGATGAATATAAAAAAAATTATCTGTGGAATTTAAATAAAAAAATGTAGATGATGCACAGCCAATAATGGATGGTTTCAATGGTGACAGTTTTAGTTTTAAAAATAGGAGAAAATAAGTATTAAGAAATAAGTATTACTTAAAGGGGTATATTTTTGCTAAACCCACTTTTATTAGTCTTTGGTACATTTATTTGTGTATTTGGAACCCTAAGCTGCAGAAATCAAAATCTTTCCAAGTGTATTTTTCTCATTTCTAGTGAAAATATCTCATCACACTTAAAATAAGTCATGATAATCTAAAGAGTTTTTTTTTTACTTTTAACCCTAACCCTAAGTATTTATTTATTTATGTTTTTGCTTTATGCAAAATTTTTTCTGCTTATTTCAAGTAAAAAAAAAAATCTGTCAATGGAACAAGTGAAAGTTATCTTGGTAAGATTTCTTGAAATAAGGTTTTCAAGATCTGTTGTCTAAAAATAAGTTCTTATATCTCACTGAAAAGTTACTCTTCATGTGATTATGTCTTATTTTAAGTGTGATGAGATATTTTGACTAGAAATGAGGAAAATACACTTGGTAAAATTTAGATTTTTTTCCCAGTGTAATAGTTCATAAAATTTTAATTTGAACCCTCCAGGTGCTGCAAAGATATCTTTATATTCATTTTGGACAAAACTGAGTGGATTTCTACAACCCATTTTAATTCCTTCTTAATTTGTTACGTCTCTAACTAGTTATGTCATGACATTTGCACATGTAAGGTACAGACTTCCAGCAAACATTTCTCCGAGTACGACATAATTGTTTGTCAGCAGCAGCGATTGTAGTCCATATTGAAAATATGTCCAAGACACTTCACCCTTGCTCCTTGCCTCCAGTGCTGCTACTCACACTGGTGTATGGATGCGTATGAATGCTCGGTGGTGGTCGGAGAGGCCGTAGGCACGAATTGGCAGCCACACCTCTGTTAGTCTTCCCCAGGGCAGCTGTGGCTACATATGTAGTTTACCACTATCAGAGGGAGAATGTGTGAGTGAATGAATAATGGATCCACTGTACGCGCTTTGAGCATGTTTTCATAGAAAAGTGCTATATAAATGTAATCCAATATTATTATTATTATTATTATTATTAAATTCAAGCCGATTACCTAAAATGTTCAGCTGGTAATATTAACAAACACAAGCAGTTGAATGAGCAGCACAGTCAGCAACCCGGAAGGGGTGGGGTCATGTGCATTTAAAGGGCCAGCGCTCAAAACATCCTTTCTCATGTCATTAGTCAGAAATAGGGTTGAAGATGGACCTGTGGAGTTGAATTAATGAAGAATTCAGAACCAAGCATAGCATTTACAGTTCATGTAGACCACAGGAAAATGTTTGAAAATGCAGAATTCCATTTAAAAAAGAAAAATACCACTCCTTTAAGACTTACTACTTAATAAAAAAAGAAAAAGCCTAATCAATTTAAAACCTTTCATATATATCATTAAAGTCCTGCAGATCACAGCTGAAACTCAAAGTCCTGGGTTGATAGTACATGACTTTCTATAGATATTTTGGTTTCCGTCAGAACATGTGGATGCTGATGCTGTCGATGCCCTCCAACATGTGACTTCCAGAGTGGAGAACAGATCTTCCCCCATAACTGACCACCCTTTCAGTCTGGTTTGACTTACGTCTCAAATCACAGTGTCCCAATTTTGATCTCTGCCATTTACACTGTGATCAACCCTGATGACCCTGTACACACATTCTTTCCTAACAAGCGAGCGGAAGTCGATACTGCTTCCTCTAATTCTAGCCCAGAGGCACACGCCACACCCGGCCTCAAATCCAATTTTGCCCCTGGCTTTTTTGGGGGCCACGTCTGTCAGAGCAGGCAGCTAGTCGCCTCCATTTCACAGGTAATCTCTCCTGTATTGACTTAATGGGTTCAGGCTCTGTAATAGAGGTCATTTAGTGCCATGGTTTAGTGCTGTGGAACATTATGGGCCAGAGTAGGGCTTACCAATCCTAATGTTACATTTTAGCTGCAATTTGGGGATACTTACGCCTATCTTTCAATCCCTGAACCCCTGCGGTCACCCTCCTCCCCAAACCCCCTGAAGTAGCACTTAAACAACCCCTTGAGACCACAGATTTACAGGATCATCCTCGTGTGTGTGGATGTGTGAGTATGGATGGCTGAGGGGTATTGGCTGATTTGGTTTTGTCGAGCAGAGAGGATTTGTGCAGCAGGAAAGCTTTAGCTCTTTAAAGACTTCCTCTCTCCTGATTTCTCTCTCACACTTTTCCTCTTTTCAGTAGGGATGGAGAAGTAATTAACAGCTACTTAAATTCCCTTGATGGATTTTGCGGACAGTGGAGAGAAGGGGAAAGGGACGCTCGCTCAAAGAAGGGCTCTATACTCTGAAGCTTAATGCCGCCATTTATGGAGTCATTTTGTCCTCTAGAATTTTTAAAGATTGGTTGGGTAAAAAAATCTATTTCCTGATGTAGTGTTATTTCATAATGAAGCACAATAATATATGAAGCTGCTAATGCATTATGAAAACCTCTTTTCATGTAAGCCTGCTGCCAGTAACTGCATCAAATGTCCAACCACCCTTCCTGCCCCAGAGTGCTTCAGCTTAGAGAAGCTTCGTCTCTCTTGCAAGCTTTTAATGCTAATCAATCCTCTCTGAGCAAGTCAAATGCTACTACTCTGTTTCCTATTGTTTACTGTCTAACCTGCAGCACAATAACGGCTTAACTGCTCTGTTATAAAGTCAAATCAATCTTCAACATGTTTCAGTGATTCCACAAGCAACTTCACATTGAATAGCGCCCCTGTCAACAGGAAGTCAATAGTCGCTTTTCCATTGAGCCTCAAACTGCGCGAATATAACTTGCACATAAAAATTTACCTAATGGAAAAACAACAATTTTGCCAAAACTCTCGTTTTTCAATTAAAAGTTTTTGTTCTGACAAGAGGTGATTTTTCAGGCATAGTGCAATTGGTATATCATGCAAAACTGCAATGGAAAGACCTTTTTCCGCAACTAGAGTCATGTGAATATATAAAAAAAAACGGATGTTGACGGATGTTACAACGAGTGAAGAAGAAGATTTTAAAAAAAAAACATGGCGCAGTATGTGTGGACACACCAGGAAACCAAATCATTTTAAATTTAGTACAGGATAGAGGGGTAATATTGTAATAATGAATATATCTGTAAATCAACGCGATAGTTACGTTCGTTGCCATGTTTATAGAATGACTTCTCGTGTCATCTCGCGATAATAAATAAACAAATCATCACATTTGTGAGTTAATGGAAAAACAGACTTTACGCACTTCTGTTTTTTCAACATTTAGTAAATATTGGTAAAGTTTTGCACAGATGTCTAATGGAAAAGCAACTAGTGATGTCTTCATTACTGTCTACTAATGTTTGCAAATTAAGTCAATAACAAGAACAGTTCACTCCTGCACTCAGACAGTAGTCCTCAGATGGAAACAGTGGTACTTCCTGTCAGTTCGGTTGAGCTTCCTTTTCAGTCCCTCAGTACTGTGTCATGTGTGTCAGAGCTGCCAGATCAGATGTCCTGTGTGCTACGCCAATATCAAACCAGACAATAGACCTCCTACTGCTGGCGGAGAGAACGTCGTCTACCCAGAAAGCATTCATTTCCCTTCTCAAGCTAATCCTTCATCCCAGGAGAGACGAGCGGGAGACTAATGAATACAGAAGAGGAAATGTGAGTCCGCAAGGCGCTGCTCCACGCCATCAGATGCACACCACATTTATAAACATACAGACATTGTTTGGATTAATACATTGATGCAGCAGCACATTTACACCAAAAAGCATTGTGAGGAAACACAGTCATAATGCATTCCCCAGTCCTTTAACCCTTAAACCACTACATCAATAACCTTGAAACCAGGAATTAAAGCTACTGCAGACAGAGATCAGGGGGTATACTGTTTATCATCTGTAACAATGATCTACTCTGACATTCACATTTTTATAATCTTCAGTATCTGTAATTTACGCAGTCACTATAAACTGATTTAAAATGTGCTACTTGTAATCACGTTGTGTCTGTAATCACCTTTTTCCAGTTTTGAGCAATTTCTATAGTTGTCTGAAAGCTGTTTGGTAACATGAAATGAAGAAATATCATTTATTTACTTAATAAAAAAGGTCTTACTATATCTAATCCATTCAGTTTAGTGTTGACAACAAATATTAACTTGAGAGTTGACTAATTTTTTAAATTGATGACGAGGTTTAAATTTTTACGGAAAATATAACTCAGCTCAAAATATTGGTTATATCTAATACACTGCCTGGCCGAAAAAAAAAAAAGTCACCACCGAAAAAAAAGGTCTATTTTGCTGGACTGTCTTTAGCTTTGATTACAGCACATATTTGCTGTGGTGTTGTTTCAATAAGCTTCTGCAATGTCATAAGACCTATGTCCATCCAGTGTTACCTGAATTTTTCACCAGGATCTTGTATCGATGATGGAATAGTCTGACCACTGCCCAAAGCCTTCTCCAGCACATCCCAAAGACTCTCAATGAGGTTCAGGTCTGGACTTTGGGGTTCAGGTCTGGACTCTATGGTTCAGGCTTGGACTGTAGGTCTGGACTCTTGGAATATGCCTTTGTCATCAAGGAAGAACAAACCCACTGATGGAAGAACTTGGTCCTTCAGTTTATACAGGTTCAGCTGAACTCATTCTATGGCACACAATGTTGACCCTAGACCTGAACCAACTGAACCAACCCCAGATCATAGCACTGACCCCAAAGGCTGGTACAGTAGACACTATTCTTGATGAGTAATCACTGCCCCCACAGGCTTCTACAGAAGACACTAGGCATGATGGGTAATCACTCAGTACGTTTACATGCACATCTAAGCCAAGCTATTGGCAATAACCGAGCTAAGAATTAACTGGAGTTTCCGAGAAATCCGAGTGTACACGCGTGGCAAGAGAATCGAATTATTGAGTGAGGTACGTTTGACTCCGAGGCACTAGGTGGCACTACACACCCTTTCGCGTTGGCATTCTTCTGGTTGGTGTCATCGATAAAAAAATTAAAAAAAAAAAATTAGTGAACAAACACGGCAGATTTGAAGCAGACGTAGAAGAAGGAGGACAACAACACCGAGCAAGGATATGGACGACAACGATGCAGCAGCTCAGTACAGTACACTCTTCGCCATGTCTTCTTCGTTGTTGTCGTTTTCTTCTTTGTTGTTGTTCTTCTTCGTTGTTCCTCGTCTTCTTCTTCTGCTACTGTATGTTGTTGTCATGGCGTGACTCTCATCACTTCAGGAAGGGGGAGTGCCCAGGCCAGTCAATAGTCCGGCTAACCGTGGTTTGCATATACACGCCGGAAAAGCTCGACTTAGAACCGCATTATGTGGCACGAATAGTCCAATTACAAAAACTCCAGTTTGGTTCAATTACAGTCCGACTAAGGTGTATATATGGCTTTTAAAACTTTGATATTAACTGGACTAAGGCAATAAGGCGAATTTCTCTAAGTGCATGTAAACGTACCGACTGCCCCCACAGGCTTGTGTAGTAGGCACTAGGCATGATGGGTAATTACTGCCCCCACAGGCTTCTACAGTAGACACTAGGCATGATGGGTAATCCCTTCATTGGCCTCTCTTCTTACCCTGATGGACCATCACTCTGGAACAGGGTCAGTCTGGACTCATCAGACCACATGACCTTCCTCCATTGCTCTACAGTCCAATCTTTATACTCCATGGTAAACTGAAGCCTTTTTTTCCCGGTTAGCCACATTGATTAGTGGTTTTCTTAAGAATGCACAGCTTTTCGTCCCAGTCCCTTGAATTCCCTTCATATTGTGTATGTGGAAATGCTCTTACTTTGACTATTAAAACACAGTCCTGAGTTCTACCATTGCTTTTCTTCCATTTGATTTCACCAAACGTTTAAATGATCACCAATCACGATCAATCAGGTTTTTTTTTTTCCCCAACCACATTTCCTGAAAGACGATGGTTTCCCACTAACCTTCCAGTTTTATGCCTCAGCCAAGGGGTATTGTAATTGTTTTGTCATCTGTCTGTCTGTCCATTCAATGACATTATCACATTATCTGTACAATGCATTGACATATCTGCACCAAATTTATACTGTGGATGCATTTTGCCATGGAGCAGAAGAATATTGAAAATAAGTGACCTTGACCTACTTTTTCAAGATCAAATAGCCTTGTGCAGTTATAATATCTGAGTACTGTCACATGTATGTAATAAGTTTTACACAAAGACAATCTAATCTAAATTATAGGGCAGTAAATTTAACAGAATCTTACACTATATTTGGCTGAGGGGGATTAAAAGTGTACAGCACATTATGTTTAATAATGCATTGAACAGTTCTTAGCCCAATTTTAGTAGTTTCTGCAATCTCCTTAGATATTTTCTCTGCTTAATGTCAATTATTTGAGCCTTCTCAAACAGACTAACATCTTGTCCATGACCACAGGATGTGTCTTTGACATGGTTGTATAAGAAATTAGATCAGTTGGGATTAAATAACTTGTTGCCAGCTGAAAGATAATCGCCCATGCAGTAATTATCCAATAGGAGGCTCCGACCTATTTGCTAAGTTAAATCCAGGTGGTGAAGTTTTTTGGGCCAGGCAGTGTATATATCATATATAATTGGATATATAATATTGGCATCCAAAATAGCCTTCATGATATGAATGAAACCTAAAATGTGACCATACAGTCATACAAAGACATGTGGTCACAAACACATAAATGTCAGGATGGTTAGATAATCCTCATTATGAAAGAGTCTGATTATGGAACTAACATGGCCTACTTTACACACAGGTGTGTGTAAGTGTGTGTGTTTATGTAATGTTTCATAACACTGACAATGAAATATTATTCACTGTCCACCAACCTCACTTACCTCAAGCTGTTACACAGCACAAGCCCAAGGATAATAAATGTAGTGTCCATGTAGTGTTTATATTTATTTTTTTTTTTTATTTTATTGATTTATTTAATAGGGACCATGCATATGAACATTGCTGTATAAAAAATACACCCATGTAAATATGTCAAAATCAGTAAATATAACTACTTTTCATCTGCAGTCCCTAGGCAGGTGACAGAAACAAGACATAAAACAGTCAACATTAATACATCACTCGTTAGGGTTAGGGTTAGGCTTAGGGTAAAAAAAAAAAAAAAACACATAACAAGTGGTGCCAGGCACAACAAACCCTGCCCCTTGCAGACGTTTTACCTGATTTGCCCTATCTCTTATCATTGTGAAAACATATTTTTGGTGACCTTGACTTCGACCTTTGACCTACATTCACCAAAATTTAATGGGATCTATTCTGGACCACCTCACACTTTTCCTGAAAATTTCATGGAAATTGGTCCAGTAGTTTTTGCATAAAGTTTCTGACAAACAAACAAACAGACAGACAAAAAAAACCAAACAAACCAAAAACAATACCCTGATGATGACATAGACATCATCAAAATAAACAAAAAACAAACAAATAAACAAAAAACAAATAGACATAGGATGATCACAGGGGCATTAGCCTATACATTCACCCCTGTACTTACATACACTTTAACAGAGAAAGTGTATGGGTGATGAAATGCATGTCAATTAAAAATGAGTACATCTGTGGTTTTCTAGGAGCCACTGTTTTAAGTGAGTTTTAAAAGTGTTGTATGTTACAGGGCCTGTAGATTGTAATACAGGCTACTAAAAAGCTATGAAAAACAGGAACTAACCAGGGTTATAAATATTATGCCTATTACAGAGAAATTTTGAGCACATCAACATTTTTGAAATGAAATGAAAACTGACTAAAACACTGACTAGGGAAACTGACCTGACAAGTCTACATACTCTACATCTGTAATTCAAGCACCAACAAATACAAAAGCCTCTACTTCTAAGCATAATTATTTTATATGGTCATCATGATAGTTTCTATTCACATGTACAACAAGACATGGATGTGAGTAACAGTTCAATCACTTCCCATGCTAATAGCCACTATCTGAAGTGCTTTTTTTTTTTTATTTTAAGAATTAATGCCACCAACCTGATGTTCCAATGTCAATATAAGGCTCCTTTTCTTTAAAAGCTGTGCTTGCATTATTAAACCACTACAAGTCTGGTACCACACCAGATGTATAAAATTAACCAAAAACGCGAAAGCACAGTGAATGTGTATGCCTTTACACATCTGTTTGTATAATGATGTGTGTATATGAATTTAGGAAGATCTAACAGCAGAAATTCAATAGAATATTCAAAATTGTGTTTTCATTGGTATAATCATTCATTACGTCAGAATGAGACATTTGCATCTACAGAGCGAGTGGGCCGTCAGTCATGGAGTCTGCAGTAATAGCTCTTCTCTTCCTTTTTCTGTTTTACATCAGGTGAAATTGAGTGTTAAGGTATACCACTGTTGATATGTCTAATTCTGAGTGGACCAGAGTCAATATCCCCTTAAAGAAAAAGCCCAGAATGAAGAAAAACACTGGCTCTAATGAGGACCTCTCTTTTTTGCTGCCATCGTAGGTCACTGCAATTAAAGGTTCAGTGTGTGATATGTAGTGACATCTAGCACTTAGTATGACAGTCCTTTCTGCAAAATTAATGATTCTGCATACATTCATAATCTTTCTTGGGTTCTAAGACCCACTTGTAGGTTGTCTTTTGTTGTTTGAACAGCCTGTTTTTATTACTAAGGTCACCCATTAAAAAAAACAAAAAAAAAAACTTTAACAGCCCCCTGTGGTTCTCCATTCCTCTTCACCTGTCTCTAACACATTATTTATTTGTGTTCTTATCCAGAAAAATAAGTGTGCCTCAAGGTCTAGTTTGCTGATATCATTGTATTAGCTTTAATGCGAGGTGGCAGAAACAGGAAAGTCTTGAGTCTGTCAAAGTGAGGGCTCACACTTCTACAGCTGCCCATCCAGCAACTAACCTGTAATCCTTCTCCATCAGCTGTCTGATAGCTCTGGATATAAATACCCACCATTACTGAGAGCCGGGGTGGGGGGGCGTGATCGAACACTACAACTGTGGCCCACTGTAAGTGTGCACACACACACACCCACACATACACACACACGCACACACACACACACACACACTGCACAAAAATATCCCCTCCTCAACTTGTAATCACAAGCATATGTTCTCAAAATAGAGGAGACAAGTTCCACTCAAAGCCAATATATAGATCTAGTGACGTGTTAAAGGCCTCAGTAAAGCTTTTAGGCCCTAACTGATGAAGTGTGTGTGTATGTGAGAGTGAGAATGAGTACAGAGGCCATCAGCTGAGGGACAGATGCCTTCTGACGGCCCTCCCCCTGGATCGATAGCCCTTGCTCTGGGTTTTAATTAGCTAATCAGTGAAACATTAGGCTTTTAAGCGTGTTGGGAAAAGGCAACTAAAACCTGGCGTCAATACCTATTAAAATTGTGGCTGTGAAGGCGAGGCCATCGACTTGAGCTATTGTCTTCTATGGCATTTGAAGCAGCTTAATGTTGTAATAAAACTCACTGAATAGCTGAGAGGCCAGGGTAGGCTGAACTGCACACAGTCTTACAGATTTGAAGATGCACACAATATCTAAAGGACACTTACATTTTTGTGATGTGAGCCCAACCCTATTTTTGTTTACTTTGTTAAAAAAAGTTTATTGTGTCAGATTTAGGGATATTTAGGTGGATCTTTAATACAGAAATTATAATTAATATGCATATTAATGTTTTAATTAGTTAATAATTACATAAAAATAAAAATAGATATATGTTCTTTACCTTGGAATGGGGGTGTAGGGAGTGTTCACCATGTTGTATGGCCATGTACAGTTACACTAAACTGACATCTTTTTTCTGTTTTAGGACAACTGACTGTTAAAGTTTTTTTTTTTTTTTTTAAATTAAACTTTGTTTATTTACTTCTTTATCTCAATATATTTCATTATTTATGTATTTGTTGTATGTACTCTGTACTGTTCACATGTTAATATTGGATTTGCATCAGGAATTGTCATTTTTCGGATAAGGTGGGGTTATGGGGGGTTATGGGGTGGGGTGAAAAAAT
>JAPQRP010022781.1:0-12098 GCA_037367295.1 Apogon hyalosoma
AAGGCCTAAACATCTACTTTACAGTGAGTACCACACTTATTGATTTGGTGCCCATTGGACGAGGCAGTGGGGGGTGCACTGAGCATGCTCAGATATCTATGGAAAGAACGTCTATTCTCTCAGCACATTTTTGAAAAATGTCCTGTTGATCAAACAGTTGACTTTTTTTTGAATATTTAAAATAAATTATACATTCAGAATGCTCACCACAGACACGTCGGGTTAAAATTAAAAGCGGATAATTGGTATCACAGTTGACACTTATAGCCCGGCTGCACACATTGCATGGATAACTCTATTTATGTGAGTCTGCATGTGGTGGCAGGAGGGGAAAGGGGAGGACAACTGCGCCATAAATTGTTTTACAAGTGCTTAAATTCCACTCGGCACCTCGCACATGTGCAACGGCAGCCGGTGACGCGCCCGCCAATACATCAACACGTGCCTCTGGGAAAACCGTAAGGAGCCACATAACGTTTTCCCACTGAGCTCAATTAAAGTGAGTGACCGACAGGCTGTGGGATCAGGTGTGAATCTCAACATACAATCCATGATAAAGCGTGTCATTTTGTGGTACTTCCAAGTCCGTGATCTGCAGAGTTTCAGTCAGATGCATGATTCATTTTTGCTTTTTAACGTGCATTTGGGGCGTCTCATAATTTTAAGGCTTTAAGTGCACCACCATCAGACCCTTGGACATCTGAGATGCAATGTCTGTAATTTATGAAGTAAAAACCCACAGTAATTTACTGACGGCATTTCAAAAAACACAAAGGTCCTGTGGTAATATTAGTCCGGTGTGACTTTAAACATTTCTCTGCACATTTAATCTGTTATGAGCCTCCTGAATTTACACTAAAACATTTAAAATTTATAATGACCAATACAGCCTCTGTCGTAGTACAGCATGGATGCTCAATTAAAGAACAAACAGTACATTAAGGAACTTTTTTCTACAGTTTTATTTAGGTACAGGACTCATACACATTTTTCAAGGTCAAATTCAAGCACTTTTAGGGTCATTTTCAAATTTTTCCAGCACAGCACCTTAGCGCTGGGGTCAAATAAATATCAGGGTGAAGTCAAGGGAAGGTTAACATCTGGTCAAAACAATAATCTACACCAAACATATCTTTGAGTAAGATATTACTTATATTTTCAGGAAAGTGCATTTTGAAATGAGAAACAATTTGTGAAAAACAAATTTAGGAGTTTTATGAGTGTGAATGTTTGTAAAGTGACAGTTTTCTGCCGTCATTGTGTTTACAATTAATAAATGCATATATCTATGCAAAATACATTTGACTATAATGTTATTATTTGAATGTTGTAAATATTGTGAAAAAAAAAAAAAAAAAAAGTATGATATTGATAATTGGAATAAAAAATGTTTAATTTGATATTTACTTTTGTTGTCCCTCCGTGATGTTTTTGGCTTTGTCCATTTAAGATGTTGCCATTTTTCAAAACTCTTGCTATTTAGGTATGATCAAATATTTTTTTTCTCTCTAACCAACTATTAGCTTGTAAAATAGATGGTTTAAAGTATACACTGAAAACATTTTAAGATCACCAAAAACTATGTTAATTTTTTGTCCTTCTGTGGTGCAGTAGTTTTTGATATTTTTCATTTAAATAAATCCGAAACAAAATTGTGCCCTTTGAATATGTTTAAGATGGCATTTAGACCTTTACAATTATGTGGAATATTTGTCTTAAACTTGTCTGGTTCAAAAGTTAGGAATCAAAAAGTAGTGGGCGGTCCATCCGTGACGCCATTGACCTCGTCCAGTTACAGGACCACATAAACTCAGGATCTTTTTTTTTTTATTGTCACTTTTTTATCACAATGATGTACATTGTATTTTGCTATAAACATCTAAAATTATGTTACATTACAGCAAAAAGTTTAGAAATTAAAGGAGAAACACAAAGTTTTATCCAAAAGAAGGGAAGCCACTCGACATTCTTCAGATGCACTCACACAGAGACAGAGATTAAGATAAAAAAATATACCTGGAGCACACCTGAGAATTTTCTTTTTTGACAAAGTTTTACTTTTTAAAATGTAGCACCTCTCTGTAAGTAGCTTAGGTTTGACATCTAATATGACAGAGTTAATATGAAAAGTAAATAAAGAACTAAATCACATCAGAGTTAGAATTGCAAGCACTTTTCAATTACTTTTTGAAATTCAAGCATTTTCAAGGATATCAAGCACCTGTATGAAGCATTCTATTGATATTGGGCTTTGACTTCAGATCTCGGAATAATGTTGGTAAATTCAATTAAAAACCCACCTTCCTTACATCAATACATTGCATGAAATACAGACGTTAGGGGTTAAATTCCCCCAGGTTAAACTACTTTTGGCCAAAACGTGACAAAAATTACTTTTCCAAGATGTGATGGTTGTAGTTTGTCCCCAGTGGAGTTCTTTAGCGAGATCTGTTTTAAGCTTGATCTATTTATTTTTATTTCCTCTAGCAATATAAAATGAAAAATGTCTGTAATTCTATCAACTTTAACTGTTTTTAGTTGAAATCCCAAATATGTTCTTGCACAAAGACCCCCAAACCGCCTACCTGTGAACCTTCTACAAACTATGGGAAAGACTTGTGGCTCTAGTTAAAGCAAATGCTTCTCATCTTCTTTTAATATATAATAAGGATGTTTAACAACAATGTGGTTTCAACAATTTCCACACTTCCGGACCACTTTCTCTCCAGAACCTACACAACACTTCAACCCTGACATCTTATCAAACACAATTATACAAACAAATTAAGGAAATACTTCATTGTTTGTGAAAATATGACTAAATATTTCTCTTCAACTCGTAGAAAATGACAAATCTCACCAATAGAGTTGGGCAAAATGAGCAAAAAAAACTTAATCTTGATTTTGTTCAATGTTATGGCCAATTTATGATTTTAAATAACTGTTTTCTGGCTGTGTTGATATGAATTTATACAACAGCTATTGTATTATGAGCATAAAATTACCTGTGCTATGATAAGGTTTTACATTCTCACTGACTTGAGCTACATTTACAGTGAAAGTAGAAATTTGTGTCAAATTTTATTACCAACTCCTCTATAAAACTTGACTTAAATGTCTTTAATCATGTTTAATTAAAAAAAGTTTACAACATTATCCCAAAGTAAACATTTATAGTGAAAAGTTTCACCCATAAAGACCCAAACAGCCACCAGCGGCAAAAATCATCTACTGATCTAAAATGTTTAATAACTGTCGATCCACTAATCCTATCAATACGTCAACACTTGGTGTAAAATACAGTTATTTATCTTTTCATGGTCATCAGATATGACCCATTTGGACGTTCAGAGGCTCCGTAGTTACCACGGAAACACCGTCATCTTCTACAACATTGATTCACCAGTAAAACCCATGGAGTTGGATCAATGACAGAAGTTGCAGACGACTGTTTTTATGTTCAGTTATTGAAATCCTTGCTGAAAAAGTCACTTTTTCTTCAGTTTTTCCTGGGTTTTCATGAACATCTACATGTTCAGTGAATTAAATATAGGGAAAAATACCTGATTTACACTGAAAAATGCAAAATACAGAGGATAATATTAATAAAAGGTGATAAATCGCTTATGAAATGTTTAGAGAAAAACTCAAGGGAACTAACACAGAAGTAGCACTGGGTCTTTATAGATTAATCAATTAATTAAAAAATAAGCCTCAAACCACAATGTGGAGCCACATAGTAACAGACATAGACACTGATGCATCAGAGCCAAACAGAGGAGTTTTAAAATTATTTATTTTACTGGATATCAGACAAAATAATATCGACATCAGTTTTTAATTCATTCCTAGTTAACTGTCTTTGCTGTTGTTTTATCCATATGACATTCATTTTATGATTATTTGATTTTTAGTTTGTGTTAATTAAGATATTCATGTTTTTTCTTCCTCGAATCACATGCGCTTTTAAAGATATTTCTCATTACGTTAAAACTGTTTAACAAACCACACAGGTCACTGATAACGAGCACTACAGATCATTTAGGACCCACTGAATACAGACTCTTTAGGTTCATTTATTTGCTTCTAATCGTTTATTTAGGAGGTAGCGATGCAACGATTCTCGACAGAATTAATCATGGTTTCATGATTACTACGATTATTTTGCAGGGTGCAGTCTGTGCAGCACCCCCACAAAAGTGAAAGTGAAACTTAACGCGCACTACTAATTCCTGTACATCTCCCGTTGCCGTAAAGCATCGGACTATCTTATGCCCTTTGCCTTGTGATCAAACGGAGTGTGTTTACTGCATAAATTCACAGGTTGACCCTCCTGAAGTATGGCAGTCTGAGCTGGAGAACGGCCTTACTGCAGGAAAGCTATGCAGACAGACTGTTGTGAATGGGTTGGACAATGGTAGCCTGAATGGAAGCTGCGTACATGACGGCAGTGAACGCAAACTCTATGGAGGTGAAAGTGAGCCGCATCAAAAATATACAGGGTGTCCCAAAAGACTGACATAATTTGAGATGTCCATATCGGAGTGAGTATATAGTCCGGAGAAATTATACTTAACATTTATTTTGGACATAAAATGTTCTGTTCTACAAATTTCAAATGAAAAATTCTAGGGGATGGTATTTTATAATGTTCCAAAGTTATTACAAATGTTCAATGTGTGCGCCGCCTGTGACGCAGCACACATCCAGTCGGTACTGGAGTTCCTGCCACACTCGCTGCAGTCATGTTTAACATTCTCCAGAGCCTCTGTGAGTCTCCTCAAGTTCCTCTACATGTGTGGGAAGTGGTGGGATATAGACCAGTCCTTTCACGGAACCCCACAGAAACAAACTGCACGGTGTTAGGTCAGGTAAGCGTGGGGGCCATTTCAACAGAATGAATAAAAATTATTACACTTTTTTTTGAGCAAAAAGAGCAAACAAATTTTACACAAATTATTAGGTGATGAAATGTCAATTTTTTGGGACACCCTGTATTTATGGTGAAGACGATTCAGAAATACATGACTTTCTGAATTGTCTAAATTTCTGAATGAGAAGTTTGTTCCTTCTTTGTCATTTGCACTGGTGGAACGCTGAATGCAGCTTCTGCAACGTTGCTTTCGTTCCGTGCGGGACGCGCAAACTGATGTCTTTGGTTCCGCTCTTAATCTACTGTACTTTATGAGACCGTTTTTGGCAGCTTTGACGATTAATTAACCGTGACATTTAAAATCACGATTAATCGTAACACCAGTCGCTTTTCCATTGACCCTTAAATTGCGCAAATATAACGTGTGCATAAAAATTTACCTGAAGGAAAAAATCATTTTGCCAAAACTTGTTTTTTGATTAAAAGTTTTTGTGCTGGCAAGTGGTTTTTCAGTAGTAGCGCAATTGGTATATCACGCAAAACTGCAATGGAAAGACCTTATCCACAACTAGTCACGTGAATTTAAAAAAAAAAAAAAAACAGATGTTGACAGACGTTCCAAGTGAAGAAGAAGAGTTTTAGAAGAAACATGCCGCAGTATGTGTGGACACACCAGGAAAAAGAACCATTTTTTAATTTAGAATGCGATAGAGGGGTAATATATAATAATAATAATAATAATAATGAATATATCTGTAAATCAGCATATTTACATTCATTGCCATGTTTAAGGAATGATTTCTCGTGTCATCTCGCAACAATAAATAAATAAATCATTGCATTTGGGATTTAATGGAAAAACCAACATTACACACTTTTGGTTTTTCTACATTTAGTAAATATCTGTAAAGTTTTGTGCATATGTCCAATGGAAAAGCGACCATTGTGACATCGTTACAACCCTAGAATGAGCCAAACTTCATTTTTGGGCTCTAATTTCTGAGCTCATAAAGGACAGTAAAAATCTGATTCTGGGGAAAAAAAACAGACTGAATGTAAAACCAGTCGATATATTCCTGCATGTTTCATTCCTACACCAGTTAAACGCTTCGAGGACATGCCTTATTTTTGACCTTTACTGTATTAACAGTGAAATATTATCAGCCACATTCTATGTGTTGTGTGATTTGTTGAGTTATACCTCATTATGTTACAGTATAACTTAATGCAGCATGTTTAGTGTGTTTTTCCACTACATTTGTTCCATTAAATACATACTGGACTTAACGTGTGCTTATATATCACTATGGCACTGAATTGCTAAATTTACACCTACGATGACAGTATTTCCTCAGCTTATGGCTAATATGACGACTTAATTGTAATTCGTGTTTAATGTCTTAAGTGGTCCAAATTTCCAAGGTGTCATTGCAAATAAAATCTCTGGTTATTTCACTGATTCTAACTTTTATTGTGCAGCAGTGACTGAATATGAGCAGATTTCTGTTTTTAATAAGGCAGCACAGTGCGGTATGAACAAAACGTTAACAAGTACCAGTATTCTGAGCACATGTGGCGAAAACCACCACCATCTGAGTCACTCACATCAGCCTCAAAACTGTAAACAAGACCAGGACGCAACCCAAAGAATCAGCAGTAATAATACAACGACTGTGCATCCATAAACGGCACGAGGATAATAAGCAAGACTGTGTGTGGTTCATCTGATAGTGGTTTTATGGGGTAATTTTAGAGTTGCACAATTAATAATGACTGCATTGTCAGCCTGTGACATACAATCGGAAATGTCCAATTAAACTACAATAATTACATAATCACCATATCAGTTACTATGTTTCCTCAAAAACAGGGAGTTGATTACAAGCTGGTTTCTAAGAAAGGCCACAGGTCGAAAAAAATAAACTGACATAAATGACGCTGTTTAATATGCTGCCAGTCGAGCACAATGCACATAAGCAACAAATATAAGGATGGTATTTTAAGTAGTTTTTGTTGGTCACTCATTGCGGGGTGGAGTTTGGAATAGTTAGTTTAGCTACCATTGTGTATTTTGTACATTCTGTTCAAATAAACTAATACAGTTGTGGGTTACATCAAAAACATAATTGAGACAATCACATATAGTATAAATTATAAGAAAATAACTTAACATAAATCATAGGAAAAGTGTATATTGTGTACGTATAGATACAATAAATCTTGAAAATCGTATTTCAAGAAATCTTACCAATTTTTTTGCTTGAATTAAGCAAAAACGAAAAAAAAAAATTTGCCAATGGAACAAGTGAAAATTATCTTGGTAAGACTTCTTGAAATGAGTTTCCAGATCTATTGTCTAAAAATAAGTTCTTATATCTCACTGAAAAGTTACTCTTTATGTGATTAGGTCTTATTTTTAGTGTGATGGGATTTTTTGACCAGACAGGAGAAAAATACACTTGGTAAGATTTTGATTTTTTCAAGTGTCGAGCCCCACCGATTAATTGGCCCAATTATAGCCTATCACTGATTAATCAACATCGGTCAATATATTCAACCGATGTATTAACTTTTTTTTTGCTGCGTGGAGATTCTGTCACTCTGCTCTTGTGTGTCTGTGCTGCCTGGAGAGTTAAAGGAATAGTAAAACACGTTCAGTTTCACTGACAATCACGGCCCACTAGATGCAACTGTTAAACCATGTCCACCATTATCTAATACATGACTATTTTTTCATGCATATACCAATGTTCTTATTTCATATATCAGCCAATATATTGGATAATGGCTTTTTTTTTTTTTTAAATGGCCAAAAATCCCATATCGGTCAGGCTCTAGTATAAATGCATTATGTAAATTTTTTGCAGCATGAAATGATCTTGCTGTCTTTTCATTAAATTCCACTACAACAGATCATTTTCATTGATAATCCTGCAATGCATGAAGTAGTACTTTATACAGTTATGGCAGTTTTCATAGATGTCTGGTGCTTCTGAACCTTTGTCAGCACTTTCCAAATCATAACCTAGTATAAAAGTGTTTTTTCATTTGTGCTTGATTTAGTTAATAATAAAAAGAGCATTCTGACCAAGTATAAAATTGAAATCAAAAAGCTACAATTTTCCGATGCAAGTGCATAAACTATTATAATGAACTGTAGAGAAGCCTCAAAATCCTCGTCTCAGGTTTAATTGAACAAAAGGAAATGCACAAATTTCCACTTCATTTTACAATATCACAAAGGAAACCGAGCGATACAGTTAATCCTTATATTAAAAATACTTATACTTGATACCTAATAATTATCACAATTAACTCAGAATGACAAATACCAATGGGGGAAATATACTACATTAATAAGATTAAATAAATCACGAAAAATGCCTAATTTACAAAATTGTGATTCACTTACTGCACAATTTAGTAAATATATCATAGTGAGATTACTGTGGGTGATACTGCGATTTCCATATAAGTCACCTTACTTGGTTTTCAAGGGAAATCAACAAATTACTCATTTAGAAACAGAGTCAAACAAACTTTAAAAAGCATCAAAAACATGTTCTGACTTTCCTTTTGCACATTTCACACAATACCTCCCCCCTCTGCTCAGTATTACTATACATCCAAAATATCACCAGACTAAGAGGTTGTGCTGAAAAACCCTCCTACATCTACTCATATAAACTGCAGTTTATACAATTTATTAACTGCATAGGTTGATATTGGGATTATGATTAATCGTATAGCTCTATATTTGAAATTTGCCATTTTTCGCTGCATTGCAATGTGTTAGAAACTGAAGACAAAAAAGATTATTTCAGCCAATACACATTCTGCAATTCCTTAGCCTTGAATGCATTAAAAATATGTGCAAATGACCTCCAAGTGCCACTTAGATGCAACACAATGCAGTTAATTAAAAAACCTCATAAATCGACACCTTTAAATTGCAGTCTTTAAGATTTAATATTTGCATAGGTTTATATTGAGATTATGATCGACATTATAGGTCTATATTAGATATCTGTGATTTTTGCTGCATTGAAATGTGTCAGAAACAAGCAAAAAGAAAAAAGTCAAATTAGATCAGATTATGCACATTATTCTGCAACATGCAAGTCTTCCACACAGTAAAAGACTTTGTACATTACCTGTAGGTGCTACACAATGCAATTAAATATAAAAAAATTAATCTAAACTGCTAATGTGCAATCTTTAAATAAGTTCTTTGACTGCTATGGTGATTATAATTAATGTTATAACTCTACGTACGATGTGTGACTTTTTCAACATGGCAATGTATCAAAAAACAAAAGAAAAAAAAAATACTGTCAAATTAGACCATATTATGCACATTATTCTGCAACTTTTTACTATATTAGATATGTGTGATTTTTGCAGTGTGTCAGAAACAAGCCAAATGACAAAAAAAGTCAAGTTAGAACAGATAATGTACATCATTCTTAATTTATGCACATTATGCAACTTGTATATCTTGCACACATAAAAAAAGACTTTGTAAATGGCCTGTAAGTGCCAAACAATACAACTAAATTACAAAATCTGCCCATTAAAACTGCAGAATAAATGTTTGCATAAGCTTATACTGAGATTATGGTCAATATTATCGTTCTATTTTTGAGATGTGATTTTTGCTGCATTGCAATGTGTCAGAAACAAGACAAACAACAAAAAAAGTCCAATAAAATCAGATTATGCGCATTAATCTGCAGTTAGTAAGTCGTACATGGATAAAAAGACATTATAAATGACCAAAAAGTGCCAAACAATGAAATTACTACAAAAAAAAAAACCCTAAATCTGGACTGGAAATGTCCAATATACTGCATATGACATACTGCATATGACAAATGTGATTTTTTTCAGCATTGTAATGCATCAGAAACCAAAGGCAAAAAAAAGTCAAATAAGACCATATGATACACATTATTCTGCAACTTGTAAGCCTTGCACACATAAAAAGACTTTGTAAATGACCTTTAAGTGCAAACAATGCAATTAAATAACAAAATGACCCTAAAAATCTGCCATTTAACTGCAGATTACATCTTTGCATAATTTTAAATTGAGATTATGACCAACATTTTAACTCTACAGTAGACATCTATGATTTTTGCTGCACTGCAATGTGTCAGAAACAAGAAATAAGAACAAAAAAGTAAAATTAGATCAGATTATGCACAATATTCTGCAATTTGTAAGTCTTGCATGCATAAAAAGACTTCATAAATTATCTGTATGCGCCAAATAATAAAATTAAATAACAAAAATCAGCCTAAAAATCTGCCCCTTAACTGCAGATTAAATATCTGCATTATCTTTTATTGAGATTATGATCAACATTATACCTCCACAGTAGACATCTATGATTTCTGCTGCATTGCAATGTGTCAAAGAAATAAGGTATATAAAAAAAAAGTAAAATTAGATCAGATTATGCACATTATTCTGCAACGAGTCAGTCTTGCATGCATAAAGACTTCATAAATGACCTGTAAGTGCCAAACAATGCAATAAAATTACACAAATCACCCTAAAAATCTGCCCCTTAACTGCAGATTAAATATTTGCATAATCTTTTATTGAGATTATGATCAACACTATACCTCCACAGTAGACATCTATGATTTCTGCTGCATTGCAATGTGTCAGAAAGAAATAAGGTATATAAAAAAAAGTAAAATTAGATCAGATTAGGCACATTATTCTGCAACGAGTCAGTCTTGCATGCATAAAAAGACTTCATAAATGACCTGTAAGTGCCAAACAATGCGATAAAATTACACAAAATCGCCCTAAAAATCTGCCCCTTAACTGCAGATTAAATATTTGCATAATCTTTTATTGAGATTATGATCAACACTATACCTCCACAGTAGACATCTATGATTTCTGCTGCATTGCAATGTGTCACAAAGAAATAAGGTATATAAAAAAAGTAAAATTAGATCAGATTATGCACATTATTCTGCAACGAGTCAGTCTTGCATGTATAAAAAAAGACTTCATAAATGACCTGTAAGTGCCAAACAATGCAATAAAATTACACAAAATCGCCCTGAAAATCTGCCCCTTAACTGCAGATTAAATATTTGCATGATTTTATATTGAGATTAAGATCCACATCATAACTCTATAGTAGATATGATTTTTGCGCATTGCAATGTATCAGAAACAAACCAAAAGACCAAAAACAGTCAAATTACAACAGATTATGCAGAATATTCTGCAACTTGTAAGTCTTGTGTGCATAAAAAAGACTTTATAAATTATCTGAATGTGACAAATAATAAAATTAAATAACAAAAATCTCCCCCTTTAACAGCAGGTTAAATATTTGCATGATCTTATATTGAGATTAAGATCCACATTATAACTCTATAGTAGATATGATTTTTGCTGCATTGCAATGTGTCAGAAAGAAGAAATAAGGCATAAAAAAAGTAAAATTAGATCAGATTAGGCACAATATTCTGCAACGAGTGAGTCTTGCATGCATAAAGACTTCATAAATGACTTTTAAGTGCCAAACAATGCAATAAAATTACACGTCACCCTAAAAATCTGCCTTTTAACTGCAGATTAAACATCTGCATAATCTTATACTGAGATTATGATCAACATTATAACTCTATAGTAGATATCTACGATTTCTGCTGCACTGCAATGTGTCAGAATGAAGAAATAAGGTATAAAAAAAAAAAAAAGTAAAATTAGATCAGATTATGCACATTATTCTGCAACGTGCGAGTCTTGCATGCATAAGTAGACTTTCCAAATGACCTGAAGGTGCCACACACAATGGCCGCACAGCAGAGAAAACAGCCAAATTTCTTGCATGCATCAGACGCGTGTGAATAAAAGCTCTTGTAATCAGGTTTAAGGGTGGTTGGAGACACCTCACGCCTTCTAATCACAGCGGGGATCTTGCACAGAGGGGGTGTGGTGACTTTTTGTAGTTCTCCGCCTTCCTCTGACATCAACCACCAGTGTTAATTTAGTGCCAGCAGAGAAAATGTAGATCCGTTCTCTCCTCCCTCCTAACAACCCCCCCACACACACACACCAACCCTCCCTTTATCTCTCCTTCACCTAAACCTACTACGACATTTTCATAAGAATAGCATTATAATAATATAAATAAATAATTAAAAAAAAAAAAAAAAAAAAAAAGACTGTTTCCGTGCAGTTAAATGTGGAC
>JAPQRP010022872.1:0-15556 GCA_037367295.1 Apogon hyalosoma
ACAAATGAATGTATTGAATGTAAACTGTATGTGTTGGAAAAAAGTTAATAGACGCAATCTGGAGAAAGATACAGGTGTTTCTGTTGTCCTTGCGCTCAGACTCCACCTTTTATTTTACAGATTTTTATTCTTTTGTTATTGTGGTCACCATGCCTGGGACCCGTAACATAAGCAAAGAGCAAACACCTCTGGGATAGAAATGACTGTAAACGAGCACAAACCCTGTGCAGTCCGCCATGCTGGTCTGTTTACATCTAACTACCATAATTCTTTGCGCTCATGCAGTTTGGGGTGACTACAAAGTTGTGAGTTGTGGTTTGAAGTCGTGACTTATGGAACGCAGCATTATCCTCTGTATTTTGCATTTGAGGTGAAAATCATGAGTTTTCCTGTATTTAATTCACTGATCACGTAGCTGTGCATAAAAACTCAGATTAAAGTTGAAGGTTATGATATCAAAAACGGAGTAAACTGAAGAAAAAAGTGACTTTCTGCAAAATCTCTCATGAACTGAACATAAACCTGGTGTGTCCGTCCGCTGTCACTGATCCAACTCCATGGGTTTTACTGGTGAATCGACGCTGTAGAAGATGACGGTGTTTCCATGGTAACTACGGAGCCTTTGAACGTCCACATGGGTCATATCTGATGACCGTGAAAAGATGAATAACTGTATTTTACACCAATTATTGACATGGATTGATAGGATTAGTGGATCCGCAGATATTAAACAGTTTAGATCAGTAGATGGTTTTGGTCGACAGCGGATGTTTGGATCTTTATGGGTTTAGGAAAGTATGTTCTACCTGGTTCTTTCCAGGTCTGCAGAGGTTCTCTCCAGGTATTTTGGCTTCCTCCCACCTTCCAAAGACTCACACTTAATAGGTTAATTGGTCACTCTGGGAAAACCACCCATAGCTGTGAATGTCCCCGTAAACCTCTTGAAAATTTAGCAGTTTGATGACTGAGTGAACGTTTTACCTGGTTGAACTCGCTGAAGATGACGTATATAAACATACGTCAAAGTCTGTAATTCTCTGCAGACAGTGTTTTATTCCTCATTTGGGTAAATTCCACTGTCTTCTTTAAGAATCCACAATTTTTTTGGTTAAATAAGCGACTGCACTGAAGCTCAGCAGGAGTTCACTCATGTCAAATGCCTCTCCTTCACTGCCTTATTTCCAGAAAATAAGTTCACATTCGCCATAAGCATTTATTAGAGTGTCTAACTCTAGTGGGATGTAATAGAGCTGCCTGTTCCTGCTTGTTACCTTGGTATATTATAGTATCAGAGAGCCACTGATGATTATTATTGTCATCATGCACACACTTCACTTCAATAGCTGATGAAACTACCTCAGATCAGCTGTTCTGGAACTGAAAACTTTCCCATCCACTGCGGTTTGATAACCTCTGAACTGGACTCGGTGGCCTCTCTCAAAGAAGCTTATTGGAAACCTTAACCCTTATCCAGAGATTCAGCTCACCTGAAATGTTTCTCACCCCACAATATAGAGCTGCACCGCAAAAATCTAAATCTTACCCAGTGTATTTTTCGCATTTCTAGTCCAAATATCTCATTTCAACTTAAAATCAGACATAATCACCCAAAAGAGGAACTTTTCAGTGAGATATAAGCACTTATTTTTAGACAATAGATCTGGAAAATCTGATTTCAAGAAATCTTACCAAGATAATTTTCACTTGTTCCTTTGGCAGATTTTTTTTTTTTTTTGCCTAATTAAAGATTTATTTATTTTTGCTTAATTCAAGCAAAAAAATCTGCCAACGGAACAAGTGAAAAGTATCTTGGTAAGATTTCTTGAAATACGAGTTTTCAAGATCAGTCGTCTAAAAATAAATTCTTATATCTCACTGAAAAGTTACTCCTTAGGCGATTCTGTCTGATTTTACACAATTAGATATTTTGACTAGAAATGAGAAAAATATGCTTGGTAAGATTTAGATTTTTTTTTCCCAGGGTACATTCAGTACAACCTGGCAGTATCATTTTTGACTTGTGAAAGTATCATGGTATGGTTTCATTGTGAGCATACTGGGAAATGGTAATATCCACCCATTATCCTGCCTTGTTCTCTCACCAATCCCCCAAACGTAGCAAAAGGGCTGCGGATCACAGCAACAGTACATACATAGTCTCATTTCACTCTAGTCCAGTGGGATGGATATAGATAACGTTGCTTCAAAGTGAGAGATGTGTTTGTAAAATGTTCCAGTTGAGCTACAAACAGTGAATGTGAATCATCTCCAGTTTAATAGATTAAATTAAATACTGCAGCCAGGACATAATTGAGGGGGTGAGTGAATTTTCTATAAGAGGAGAATTCTACAGAGGGCAATTACAGAGGCAAAGGAGATTACCTTAGTTTGTTTAGCAGTCATTCTCACACCTCACACACCACAGAGATGCCAAAGATGGAAATCTGAGCCAGTGCACCCACATTTAACTCCAGTATCTCTGATGTGCGACTAGACAAAGACCTTCAGTATTCCACCAAGCTGGGGTATGATCAAAACATGAATCAGTCATAACTGACTTTATACAATACGTTCAATCTGACATGTCCATTACTCTTGCATCATGATCTGGTCGCTCAGTTCTCAGGACTGCTTGCAGTTGCATCCAAAAATGTGTTTTGTAAAGTCACTTTGCCCGTGAAAACCTAATCTGTTTATCCTTGAGTGAATGTTTGTGTCAAATTTCAAGAAATTCCCTCTAGACGCTTGTCACTTGTAAGAGTTTGCAGACAGGAGGTCACAGTGACCTTGACCTTTTTAACCTTTCAGCACTAGAATCTTTTAGGTACGCCCTTGTACCTGAATGAACACTGTTCAAACTGCACTGCGTAAAAAGGCCTGTGCAAAAATAAGAAAATTAAAGTTATTATTGGAATAAAGTGTCTTTTTTCAAGTAAAAATGATCTGCCAGTACAGCAAAAAAATGCACTTATTACATTTTCTTAAAATAAGAAATTATCTAAGGATTATAGAATGCTAAAATTATTTTTTAAGCAGAATATACTTGTTTCAAGTCTTACTAATAAGATATATATACACATAGACACACACACACACACATTCTATTCACTTTCTCTGGATTGGAAATATTAGGCAACGAGTGAACATTTAGTCGTCAAAGCTGATGTGTCGGAAGCAGCAAAATGATTAACAAAAGGAACCGAGTGACTTTGATCAGGTCCATATTAACCAAAAAGGGACTAAAGATGGACATCCCAATCTCAAGACAATTGGGTATCTGTGGAGGTGGGACCTACGCAATACTAGACGGGACAGGTGGTAATAACGTTCTGCTCCGATAGATGCTGGATTGGTTGAGATGTTGCTGTTGTTGCCACCTGTTAGTGTTCTCAATGTTATGGTTGATTATCCTCATGAAAACAAATTATAAAGTTACTGAGCAGAATTAGAATCTTTGTGGAGTAAATTAACACCGCAGGAGTGGAAGTATAGGAATGAGTTCATCTCATACTACTGCTGAGTCACACATGAGCATGAAAAGCCCTTTTCATCAGGCACTTGCCCACAAACGGCGCTATCTTCTGGACCCTGGGGCTACAAATGCAGCTTTAATGCATCTTCAGCTTCAGCAGGAGCACACGCCGCCGTAGCGCTCCAAACGCCACCACAGGGAGAGACTTTAATTCTTCAATGCATCATGTAAGGTCCTGTTTTTAGAGGCTGGAGTGCTATGTACGGCGAACATTACGAACTTTTCATGGGCCTTGAGTTGACAGAGCAATCTGCTGAGTCTGCAGCACACAAATCGCAGCGGGGGATGAAGACGAACTCTTTTGGTGTCGACGCTCGGCAGCCACTATTGCCCACAGCGAATGTCACACAACTGCTACAAGGGAAGGGGGGGGTTTTCGCTACTGAGCTATCACCTGTTTCTGTCAGAAATACATCCCAAGGCCAAAGATGAAATGGTCTTCATCGCTTCAGCCAGTATCAACAAGAAAACGCACACATACGTATGCTTGAACGCTTGCAAACTCCGGTCGCCGTCATCCACTCAAACTGTGATCAGAATGAATTTGCATATATTCTTAAATGTAAGCGCTGAACTCTGTAATTATGTGAGCCCTGAGTGTGTGCGATAGACTGTACCCATAATTGTTTGTGTATTGGAAGACGGGGCATGTTTTCAGCAGCAACGAAAGGGGAGGCGCCCTCGCTGAATGCGGCCCCTCTAGCAGCTGTCTAACACAGCTGTGGCAATTCATAAAAGATACACTGGCACACGCACATTATCATAAACATACACACACATACAGTGGTAAATCTGAGAGAGCCTCCTGGGGACGATACCTTCCTCCTCATGTTTCCGTGACACAGGCGATGATAATTAGACTAATTCAAAGTCTCCTCAGAGCAAGGGATGGAGATGAGGCGAAGGCAGGCAGACACCCTTGAATGCACCGCGGCGAGGTAGAAACACACACAGGGTTGACGGGGAGTTCATCCAACAAACTGCCATATTGTAGCACAACATCACTGCACCAGGAGATCCATACCTTAATGCAGACAGGACTGAGGGGTAACCAGGGGCTGAGTTAGGATTGGATAGACACCGCGGGGGGGCTTCTTGACTGTGACAAGAGAAGAAAGGCTAGAGGGTACAGGAATAGACTAGTGGCCTCTGAAGATCTGCAGTTCTGCCCTTTCTAACTTATTTCAAAGTAAAGGCGCAGTGTATTTGATGATCAGCCTCTAATGTGTTGCCGAGTGTTCACAGTTTATCCAAGATTCACGCGTAGTTTGCATTTGTTTTGCAGTAATCTCCACTGAATTTGTAAACTGCTGCGGGATATTCACCCCAATTATCTGCTGCAGATACTGGTTGATGTACAAGTGAAATCCTTTATGACACTTTGCCAACTACTGCAGAGTACAGCCACTTAAATCCACCTTTGGCCTTTGTTTTGTAAAAAAAAAAGAAAACTAAAGCTTGATGAATTTAGGCCCATTTTACGGGACAACGCTCTCACGTGAAAATGACAAAATATTTTATCAGATGTGCCTTTTGTTTAACAGCAACGGCATTTTGGGGGGTTGAAAATGCATGAATTGCGCATGATGACACACCAATTAAAAATGACGTGTTATCTGTACGCATTATAAGCTTTACGTGTGTCAAATTCCATGTGATTAGCAGTTAGGGTTAGGGGTTACGGATATGGAAACCGGAGGTCTTGGCGTATGTTGACAAACGATGAAATGGCGTTGAATAACACGCGAAAGGATGAAAACGCGTATGTGTAGAACGCTAAATGCCATAAGAACAACACGATTTCATGAGATCAGTCTGTCCAGAGTGGAAATCTTCAAAATGCTCCACTCTCCTTCTAAAGGTTTGAAAACGTAAAACTGTGTTTTCTCGTCGTGTAGACTTCACATCACAGGCATGCGCCAGTGCAGGAGAAAACCAACATGTCAGATTATTTTCCTGCGACGGACCTTCTCGTTGCCCTAGCCGCTCTAATTTACGTCCAAGAGTCATTTCAGCAGTGGTCGTGAAATGCCATGTTCTGTTTCCTGTTTTGTGATTGTATTTCACGCTAGTGGTGGTGATGCACATAGGCGGCCATGGCTCAAGAGGTAGAGCGGGTTGTCCAATAACCGAAGGGTTGGCGGTTCGAATCCCGCTCTGTCCCAGTCATGTGCTGTTGTGTCCTTGGGCAGACTCTCACTGGTGTATGAATGTTGGTCGGAGGGGCTGTAGGCACGAATTGGCAGCCACGCTTCTGTCAGCCTGCCCCAGGACAACTGTGGATACATATGTAGTTTACCACCACCAGAGGGAGAATGTGTGAGTGAATGAATAATAGATCCACTGTATGCGCTTTGAGTATGCGTTCATAGTAAAGCACTATATAAATCTAATCCATTATTATTATTATTATTATTATTATTGCATACTACATCGAGAAATGGGAAATTTCACACACTTCTGCTTGTCCATCTGTATGCAGATTTTCCCCCCAAAACGCACGTCTAATCGAGGAATTAAAAGTGAGAACGCAACGTCCCTTTTGCGTTTTCGGTTCAGATCGTTACCGTCTAAACGTAGCCTTAGCCTCAATTATTAAGTGTGTATCATGAGACATTTCTAACCACTTCATATAGCTCCTTTTAAGAACTCTTGAAGATTGATTTTCACTCCTTCAAATAACTTCATTTGTTCTGTATGTTTGATGGCACTTGTAATTTCGTTGTACTTGTTAAAATGACAATAAAGATATTCTGTTCTGTTATTTTCCTCTCTTCTGTTGTTTTTTTTCCCCGATGCTTTCCAGGTTTGTAAAAGTCAGCGGATGAAATTTCTCGTTCATTGCTCACATGCTGCTGCTGTAGAGGAACTCAACAGGAATGGGCATAAGGATATAAACTGAATCCAGGTCATAGATGTAGTCAACAAGATGACATAGAAATGCAGCATATAAAGAACACCAAGGGAACAAACGTGTGACGGCTTTACACACAGAACCTACAAACCTGCACAAAAGAATCCACTAGAAAATATACTTAATGCCTGTGATGTGAAAGTGATGGTGATGAATCCAAAAACAATGGTCTCCCGTGCATTCTAATGTCTTTTTTAGCATCTTTTATTTCATGGTTTTACTACCCACAGACTTTACTGCTTGGGTTCACATTTATTGTTCAGCCTTGTTTCCAGCTGTAGCAGGCACCTGTTCCCAACATTAAAAAAACCTCTGATACTTATGTTACCTTCCCTGCAGCGAAGAGCACACAGGCATAGATTCTGTAGATTTCGGTGGGATTGGGCGGGGGGGTGTTAACATATTAGTCCTCTACCTGTTTCATGTTTTCATTAGGAGAACAATTATTTGGACAAAGTAATGTTAGAAGTACTTCTTTATATTGTAACACATCTGTAGGAGGTACTTTATGTGACTGAGTACCGACTGAGTATTCCTCCATTTAATAAGTAAAACTCATTCTGTTTAGTAAAAAAAACCAAAAAAAACACTTAGGTACACCTTTGTTTGCAGTGTTAAAAAAGATTGCAATACATTGTTCTACAAATATTACACTTCCGTTACTATTACACCCTAAAATTACACCTGTTTTGTTTCATTGATTTTTGTTACTTCACAAAACAGTTAGTGTAAATATTGCCTTCGTCACACATTGAAGTTCCTACAAATTTTCCTGAAAATTTGAGGAGCTAGCTTGTCTTGGACACTAGCACCATGCTCTACGGTTTCAAGCTTAAACTAAATTGTAAACAACAAAAAAAATGGACAACTAAGTAGAAGAATGGAATGCGGACTACTTACTAGGGAGCCAAGTATACACAACCGTTGACTGGGACCACCGTCATCCCAGTCTTGCCACCAAACACAGTCAGTTTCCCCCACATGAACATATTATAACAGGACTAACCTTAGCTTAGCTTCACTGTTTGCATTCCCACCTGCAGACAGATGACACGCGCTGATGGCATTTAAACCTTGTCCTTTTGACTTGTGCTGTGGCTTGACATTCAGTAGATTTCACTTTGTGCAGCCTGTAGACACGTTGTACCCAAGTTTATCAGATCCATGTTTTGCAATGCGGCTGTCAATAAACTTAGAAGACTGATGCTTGGCTCTTGAATTGGTTTTCTACCGTGATATTTCAGCAGTGAAGCCACAGAGTCGATGTAGCTTTTTCACAAAACTGACCAATGAATGCTCCCGCAGGTATTAAAAGTGGAAGCTGAAGCTGAATCGAGGCTTGTACATTAGTTTCTCCTGACGATGAATGATGCAAAGACATGCGTCGAACCTCAACCTGGCTTGTGTAAATTGGTCTGATTTTTGATTGGCCAAAAAAAGACATTCTTGGATACTGTAGTTTTATTTTATTTCAGGTAACTTTATTTCAGAGCATAAAATGATTAGTGCTACACGTTACTGAAGTGTGCTCACTGTGTACTAACACTGATATTTTAACAACACCTATAAACAGGGTGCGATTTGTCAAAAAAAAAAAACGGGGCTGGGGGGTAAGTACGTGGGGCAGGGGCAGCAGTTATATACATGGGGGTGTGGTCCATAACTAACATAACTAACAAAATTAACACTGGGGTGAAACGAAAGTGAAACTCCCAGATTTTATTCCTCTCTTCTCCAGCAGCTCTTATATGGGCCCCCCACAAATACTGGGCCCCATGAAATAGTCATGTTTACCCCCTCTTTATGGCACCCCAGTGCATGGGGACGTTCGTGAATTCTGAGACTGTTGACTCAGTTCAGGGGAACGTTAATGTAGGATACAGGTGTAAGAAAACTTAGTCACAACCTGCCTGGTATTTCAATTGGTTGGTCGTCCCCCCCCCTGAGGTTGAAATTCATTGAGCAGAAGTAGGGATGTAAAAACCAGAGGGGGGTTGATCTCTCCCCCCTCCTACAAATTGCACTCTGCCTCTAAAGTTGGCGGGGTGAGGAAGATATCGCTGCAGATTTTAACGATTTAAGTAAACGTCTCCTCCACACCGGAGTCATTTCTATGGTCAGAAGCTTTAATTAAAAAACTACAAAAGGTTGTTACGAGCTGCGGTCCAGGAAGAACCTCCATCAGATGACACCAGGCGACACCTCTGATGTAACTGGACGATATCTGAGACTCAATAACATTCCAATATTGTCCAAATATTCTAGGCTGACCCTATCTCTGTGCTGTAATGAAACGCAGTCCGGTGACAGGATCACCTCCAGGGTCCACTTAATTCAGGGATTTTCGATGCAATAAAAGCTCTGAATTTCACCTCTAACCCACAACAGACTGCAATTTATTCCAAATTTAGATGAGTTGTTGTGTGTATTACCAGTCAAACTCAAGGCCCCACAGTAAAAATAATAATTAAAAAAAAATCCATTAAAAATGGATTTTTGCTGTTGATTTGGGAATTTTGTTTTGGACTGTGTCAGTGTAGTTGGATTCTTCAATAACTGATACTTGTCGACCAATGTCATTTAAAAACAACACTTCGTCATAGTGGTATGGTGGGATATTTATGCTTAATTAACCCTTAAAGACCCACAGCTATTTTTTTTGTCTTTTCCAAGTGATTTATCGCCTTTATTATAATATTATCCTCTGCATTTTGCATTTTTCTGTGAAAAAAATTCCTGTATTTAACCCATAAAGACCCAAACACATACCAGCAACCAAAATCATCTACTGATCTAAACTGTTTAATACCTGTTGATCCATAAATCCTATCAATACATTTAAATAATTGGTGTAAATACAGTTCTTCATCTTTTCATGGTCATCAGAGAAGACCCATTTGGATGTTCAGAGGCTCTGTAGTTACCATGGAAACACCATCATCTTCTCCAGCATTGATTCACCAGTAAAACCCATGGAGTTGGATCAATGACAGAGGATGGACACACTGGGTTTACATTCATTTAATGATATATTCTGATGAAAATGTTAGCTTTAATTCAGTTTTCGATGTAGTTACTTTCACCTTTAATCTGAGCTTTTATGAACATCTACATGATCAGACCGTTAAATATTGGAAAATATCCTATGTCTTACTGGAAAAATGCTAAATACAGGGGATTATTTTATGATAAATGGTGACAAATCACTTAAGAAAGGCTAAATATAGAGGAAAAAAAATCCTCTGGGAACTACTACAAAAGTGGCACTGGGTCTTTATGGGTTAATTTACCGATCATGTAGACGTTCATAAAATGAACATAACAAGTGTCTACAACTGCTGTCATTAATTAAACTACTTGGGTTTTACTGATGAACCAGTGCTGCAGAAGATGATGTTTACATGTTCAATGCGGAGCCTCTGAACGCCCAAATGGGTCATATCTGATGGTGATGATGAAAAGCTTAGAAACTGCATTTTTACCTCAATTATTTGCATGTAATGATGGGATAAATGGTTTGTTATGGTAGTTATTTAATATTTTAGATCAGTAGATACTTTTGGTCGGTCGTGGAGGTGTCAGTGTCATAGGCTACGTTCAGACTGCAGGCAAATGTGGCCCAAATCAGATGTTTTTTTTTTTACCTATGTGACCTGTCTGTATCCGATCTGTTAAAGACAGTTTCAACAGCACAAATCCCATTCCTTCAAATCCGACCCAGGCCACTTTCATATGCGATCCTAAATCCGATATGTATCTGATATTTTGCTATGCGACTTCAGTCTGAACGGCCAGGTCGCATTTATCCGACCTTTACGTCACTAAAATGCAACAAACATCACAATTCCGTAAACTCAGTGCTTGTCTGCGTGGTCACGTATGACGTCAGGACCTCTTTTGCGCATGCGGGTCACTTCAGGGTCGCATTCAGTTCGTACTTAAAACTGATATAAGTCGCATTTATTAACGTGTAATATGAACGAGCACACAAAAAAATCGCATTTCACCAAAAAATCCAAATTGTGCATTAAGACCTGCTATCTGAACATAGTCTTAGTTTGCTTTTACTGCCTGTTTTTGACACATGCATCAACTGACAGATTAGTTTGCCATCAAAAACCCTCACCTTTTTTAAATGATTCATCATAATCTTCTAAATATGTTTTAATCTACAATAAATCTGCCTCTCAAAGCACAACCATACATTACCTCATTCCTGACCTGTTGCATCCATCTACTGAATACGTCCTAATACTTGTTTTTAGTATCAGTCATCTGTCCACTTGTCCTTGATATCTTGCACATCATTATTTATTTGTGCACAACTCATAAATCTAGTCTAAAAGACCATTAAACACTCTTCGGGTCTTCGTGTTGTCGCTGTCGCTGTTTATCTCGGCAGGTGTCCGGCCCCGCGCCTCCTCATCGTACACATCAAACATTAAGACGTCAGGTGTCCTTGGACCCCTTCAGCAGCTGCCTGTCGGACTCGGCTCTCATCCATCATTACTTTCCAAGGCACACTTGACATCCAAACATTTATCTCTGAGCTTCTCCAACAGGCGTCAATTCGTCAGTTGTTAACATGTGAACTGCTCCGTCATGAAAATTAGGTTCATACACATTTACTGGCTGCCAAAATATTTTATTCCAAGGCACTCTCTCAGTTGTGATGTACATAGCATTTAAATGTGATTATATGTTTAAACTAGGACATTGGCCCATGGGGAACCGTGGGTTCTAGATGCTCAGATCCAGTTCATTCCTTTACTTTTTTTTTTTTTGTTTTTTTGTTACTGTCTTGGTAAATTCCACTGGCATTTTCAGTTGAATAACCTCTCAGCTGGCATGTCTGTATCTGACACCATGGCAATGTGGCCCTGTTGTTTATCTGTTGCTAGGTAACCCACTTCAATTCTATGATTCTGGGCATAGCAACGTGATTGTAAGACTACTGTATTCCAGAATTACTTATATCTCCCAAAATAGTGGTCCTATCCACTTTCCGTGTTCACTAGTCTCTTCCTTGGCCAAAAATATATAAATATACCAATCTGCAGCAGTCAGTTCTTTTTCTGTGATGCCTGAGACACACACACACACACACACACAGAGTCCAATTCCCTTTTTTAATATAGATAGTATATGAATTATTATCTTCGTTTAGATGACTTTTAATGACAGTAAATATATGGATGTCCAAAAAAAACTATACATGCGGTATGGGCAGCAGTTACATGGGGGTGCGGTCCATAACTAATGTAAGTAACGCTGGCGTGAAGCAAAAGTGAAACTTAACATAGTTTCAACGTCTAACTCCCGGCTTCTGTGCCTCTATAATACAGCGGACCTTACACGAAAAATTTCACAACTTCTAACCTGTATCCACTGGATGCCCTCCACTGCTCTATGGGCCCCCCAGAAATGCTGGGACCCATGAATTTGACATATTTATTCCCCTTTTTACGGTGCCCCAGGTGTTAACAAATAAACCAAAAACAATACCCCTTGCTTCCGCTTTGGGGGGCGGGGTAAATATAGCGGTCTGTTTCATTTGGCTGACTGTGGCCATAGTCACTATTAGATATAATGCAGAATTTCTACATTTAGTGTGCTTGTTTTCATGCTCATATTTGTGGCTACAGATGCAGTCAGAAGTAAAGAAAAAAACTTCCCGGAACAATAGGCTGTTCAGCTGTTGAAGGGTACAGTTCTACAACAAAGAGCCATCTCATCTTAATGTTAGGTCTTTGCATTCTCCTCTGTCATGGCTGTGGTGAAACGGTTAGCACTGGTGGGGGTGTGTGTGTGTGGGGGTGCCATTCATGCGAACACAGGACGAGTGGAGGACTTGTCAGTCACCTTGGCTGGAGCCAGTGTTTAAGGCTACCGATAGCCATAATCATACCGATGCTCACAAACCCCCCTCTGCAGCCAAGGGCACGGATTACCACAAAAAACCAATTTGGAAAGGCCGTGGCGTGTGCGTCCATCAGAGTCGGAGCGGATATGAGAGGCAGGTCTTTTGTTCTCCCTGATATTTATCTGTCCACGGCCGAGCAGGAGAGGAGATGTCGCGCCACAGAGAGCTCCCATAGGTCGACGGCCTGGTATTAAACTGATCTATGCATGTATCCCAGGGTGATAACACCACACATCACCGATCGCCTCACGAAAACAATCTGAGAAAAAGAGGATAGAAGATAGGAAAGGAAGGGGTAGAAAAGTTCTGGAGGTCTGCCAGACGTATCACTTTGAGATCAGGGATGTAGTGGAAGAAAATGTGTTTGAATTAATGCTGGTACACAAAAATACAGTGTAAAACCTGGTAAATATGTCATTTTCTAATTTATTTAATTACTGCGCGCATGGTTCGGTGTGGATGTTGTCCTTTTATTCCAAAAGAGATGGAGTGTTTCTTTGAGTACATAAGAGTTAAAGGTGGGGTAGGAGATGTTTTCCTGGAGTGTTTTTTTACTATATTGACTTAAAATCCCCTTCACACCCCGATTACAACCAATAATTAAATGCTCTAACACGAAATAAAAACTTTTTAGTCACCTGTGGAACAGAAAGGACTGAAAAAACACCATCCAATCATTTTAACCAGCCCATTGAAATGACTGAAGAGTGATATGTCTATCAAACTCCACAGCCATTTGTCCCTCCCCCTGCCTCCTCTGTGCGTACCCATCTTCATGCATGAATCACACGTTCTCAGAGGCTTGGAGCACTGGTACAGGAAACGAAGCCAGAGCTTACATAGCTATATTAGCGATATTATGATGGAAAGTTCACCAGAAAACTGTTTGGTCACTAACATAAATCACTAGGGAATGTAACGTTAGCCAGATAGGTATGAACTGGGGCTGTTCTGCTGATAAACATAATAGTGAAATGCATAGATTACGGTGTTCGAAGCAGACTTTGGTGGGCTGCTGCCAGACATCAGTCTGACTGCAATCAGCTGTTCTGACTAGAATGCGATTACCTAGAACACATATCAAAACAAGTGAAAAGTCCAATTTCTAATCTAATAAACAGGTGAACAGGCGTGTCTGCAGACCTGAATTCAGAGGTACGCACAGAACTGCGGAGGTGTGTTTGAATTGATGCTGCGCAGCAAGCATTGCGCATTCTGGCTCTCTGGAGGCGTGGCTTCGGGCGGAAGTCTGAAGAAAGGGGTTTGGACTTTTGAATTGTGTGTTTTTAAATGTAGCTGCTGGAACCGTTTTTTTTCCAGGATCTCCTACCCTACCTTTAACCTTGTAGCTATACATTTCCGCATGTCATGTAATCCTTTTTTTTTTTATCTTATTTACTACCAAGTATTAATTTCAATATATTCCAATCTGTAAAAGAATTGTGTGTATATTCTGAGATTTCATTGTGGACTGCTGTCACTGTGTGTTTTTTGGAGCCTGTGACCGTATATGGACATTAGGATGCTGTTAAATGCTAAGTTTTTGATTTTTTTTTTTTAGCTAAATATTAATACATATGTGTCGTCTCAAACTGTACTTTCAAAATAAAGACTCACTATTTTTGATTGAGTGCACTGTCACTGTTCTGGATCGACCCAGATATGCTCTCAAAACAGTCAAAACGTTGAGTATGGAACCCTGGGCAGTTCTGAAGCTCCACAGCCGCCATGTTTGTGATGTAACAGAAAGGGTGTGTGTGGGGGGGGTAATGGCAGAGGAAGCTGGGATTACAGTGAACAACACACTGTACAAAGTAATAATAATATGGCAGATAATAACGAGCAGAAAGTTCATGGATATAGACCGTGACCAAGAACATTCATGCATGAAAGTCAATGAAAAACAATTTGATGGTCCAACACTGATACAGGTCAGCGTATAAGTCATTCCATACTTCATCTCCAAATTCACCTGCAGCAAGACAATGACCTGAAACATACGCCCAAGCTCTGTAAGGGTTATTTAGAGAGAAAACAGCCGACCGGAGTGTTATCTATCATGGAACGTCCTGTCCAGTCACGTGACCCAAATCCTATGGATGAACTGGGTCGCAAGGTCAGAAAGAAATAACCAACAAGACCAGAGGACCTCTGAGACGCGGCGAAGTATTTCAGCTGAATCTTTGGAGAAACTAACGCTACGTTCAGACAGCAGGTCTTAATGCACAATCCGAAATTTTTGTGCGCTTGTTCACATTCCACATTAAATGCCACTTCTATCAGTTTTGAGTCTGAACTGAATCCGACCCTGAAGTGACCCGCATGCGCAGCAGAGGTCCTGATGGAATACGTGACCGCGCAGACACGCACCGTGTTTACGGAAGGAAATATGGAGGCATCTCGTCTCTGTGCAGATTTTTAAGACGTATTTATTTAACCAGGCAAGTTAGTTGAGAACTGATTCTCATTTTCAGTAACGACCTGATGAACAACCTATCATTCTCACATTCACACCTAAGGGCGGTTTAGAATAACCAATTAACCTACTAGTGCATGTCTTTGGATTTCAGTGACGTAAAGGTCGGATAAATGCGACCTGGCCGTTCAGACTGAAGTCGCATTGCAAAATATCAGATACGTATCCGATTTAGGACCACATATGAAAGTGGCCTGGATCAGATTAGTGCTGTTCAGACTGCCTTTAACAGATCGGATACAGGTCACATACAGGCAAAAAATCAATTTGGGCTGCATTTGCCTGCAGTTTGAACGTAGCCTCAATGTGCAGATGCTAGTTAGTGTATGTAAAACTACTATAGCTGATACATTTTATTTTCATTGAAAAATCCTCCTTTATGTGTTTTTGGAGGACCTAACAAGACTTTATTACTTTTGTGAGATTGGAAAAAAAAATGTTATGTAGAAAATCAAGTTTAATGAAGTGACCATATTTGGTTCCTTACCCATAAGTGGAAAAATGAAAAATCCAAGAAGTATATATTAAAAATACAAGGAAAACACATGTAAGTTGAAAGGAAATGTATTTTAGAACATCTTTTTTAGAACATTAGACCCCCATGCATGCTGGTCCAGACCCCTGTCCATTAGACCCCCCATGCGTGCTGGTCCAGACCCCTGTCCACATCCACATGACCCCTTTAACATCATTCCTTACATTAGTTCCATT
>JAPQRP010022891.1:0-15555 GCA_037367295.1 Apogon hyalosoma
TGATGGTGCAACAAGAAAAAAAAAAAAAAAGACATGGACGTGGATTTCTTTTTGTATTGTAGACACTGACGACTGATACTGAAATGTATTTCCTCCGTCTACATGACATTAAAAGAGAACATGATGAAACAGTAGTTTTCCTTATGGAATCTCCAGGTCTTATGTGTGCCATCATACAATATCAACAAAAACAGTGAACACAGCATCTGCTTTAGTGTAGATGTACATTACTGTTATGAAAATCAGTTGACGCATCACTGGTAGAGAATGACTGGAGAAACATATTCACTATGAAAATATTACAAGCACAAACACTAAATTTTACATTTTACTTGTGCAAGGTCTTTATAGAAGCAAGTAAACTTAATACTACATTCATCTGCAGGTTTAGGGAAAACAAGTTTATGATCTTTTGAGACATTTTTTAAGGCGTCTTGGTCAAATTCAAGACCTTACATTCACAGAAATAACATGAGGTTATTTTAACAGTTCAGGCCTCATAGATATTGCGTTGAACCAGTTTTAACTACATTTTGATCCAGCTAATGTTACATTTCTATTTCTACAACACTAATGTTTCTGCTACTGACATTCAAGCTGCTAAAGCTCAAACCTGTTTCTATATATACTTTTTGTGGTGGTTGTTCTGGAATAAAGAACAAGCTGTCTGTCATTTTCAGACATGTCTGTTTCACATTTTACTATTTTCTTTTACCTATTCAAGTAATTTAATCAAAACAAAGAAAAAAAAACTGATAGATGAATTGATTCCAAGAAATAATTGATAGCTGGAGCTCTAATTACAATAAAGCACTTTTCAAATAAATGACAAAACAAAAAAAACTTAAAATGTGAATTAATTTGCTAAGATGTTTACTGAGACCGAGCAAAGACTTGGCAACAGCAGGGATGCACCGATACCACTTTTTACCAGACTGTGTACAAGTTCTTACATTTGAGTACCTGCCAATACTAAGTACCGATACGAGGACTTAATAATATCATTACAGTTCTTTGTCACTTTTGAAAATGTGCTTTACTGTCATTCATTAGTCTGACTGTAACAAAGTGCTGCTAATGAATGCGTTGGCGTGAGCATTTCTCAATCAATCCACCAGAGGGAGCCGCTCTTATTTAACCATACTGGTCAAATACCATGAGGAAAGTAACGTTTTTTGAGAAGAAAGTCAGTAATAACAAATATGGTGATGACAGAGGAGGTAACGCTAATGTGGATACTGATGAGGGTCGTTGTCATAAATATATCAGTAGTTTTTCTGTAGCTCACACAGTCGTTCTTTGAAAAGTTGTACTATCTCCATGGTTTCCGGTGGTACTACCTGTATTCTCTGTCTGGGTTCGCATCCACAGGCTCCCGGAAAACTGACAAAATTACGTATGAAATGTAGGCAGAGGACGAACAATACACTCCATCCATATCCGTTTGTGTCTTTAACGTAACTTGCAGTCAATGTTACTTTTGTCACCGTTGTTTATTTTGAAAAATCTCCACACTGCTGACATTACTCCGCCGTGTACCTGCTGCACTGTGAGATGAACGTCATGCCGGTGTCCTGTCGAGCCACCCTGCCTTTCGAGATGAACTACCTAGCGCTACTGAGCATGCGCTCAAGTGGTATCGGTTTGGTTGTATCGGAGCACTGTTACGAGTATGAATAGAAGTACATGCGCTCAGTATCGGACCGATACCCAATACTGGTATCGGTGCATCCCTAGACAACAGTGTTCAACTTCATCAACTGAGGATCATGTTATATAATTAACTTCAACAGATTCATCACGCAAACGTTTTCTTCAAAATGCATCATCTTCAAATATATTCATCTCTTGGCGATCAGTAGAATATTGTTGGTCTCAGCGTAATTGCTCAAGTCATATTTTTTTCAGGACATGGCCAATAATACAAAATGAAGCAGCAGTGTTAGGAAAGTAAAGTTAAGCAGATATCAGCCAAAAATATGACTTAGACCAGGGGTTCCCAAACCCCTTATTTTCAGAATATTCTTGATGTAGTCCCAAAGGGCATTACGACAGGTTAACAGTATTGTGACACTTGTGAATTGAAGGCATGAAATTTGCTCTGACTTTTAAAGGACAAAGGAAGTGCATTTTCTTTAAAAGTGCTTAGCTGAGAATAATAGTAAATGAACTACTACTTGTCATTAACAAACAGGTAAGGCATTGTTCGGCCCACAGGTTTGACTAATGGCGTCACATTAATAAAAATAACCATAAAAAAGCTAATTCACGTTGTAAAACAGACATTACATTAAAAAACACATTAACACAAACCCCCCTTGAACCCCTGCACATAAAACAAAACACAATGAGTAAAATGTCCAGTACCCACAAGGCAATGTGGCAAATATGCCCCAGTAATATTTACATGTGACACATCATTTTACAGCACCACAACATGACTTCAGCGTGCGCCGGTAGGTTTCTTCTGAACAGCTCATCATTACGACAAGAACAATGTTCAGTCGTACGTTACATGGAGATGACTTTGACATATTCTGCTTATATTTTATAGTAAATCGTTATATATAAAATCGTATCATGGTTGTCAGGCTGTTCTGCTCTTTTGTGTTGTTATGCCGTGTTTTCATATGTCTTTTAGTGCGTGAATCTTGTGCGCATGTTTTTTTTTAATGTTTCAGTCACTTTGGGGATAGTGGGGGTCGCCAGCCTCTGACACCATTATTTTAGGGGTCACGAGTTTAAAAGTTTAGAAACCCCTGACTTAGACAATGACACAATGAGGCTGATGACATATGTATTTGTGTTGTTTTTAGGTTTCTTCTTACATTTTTTCATCCAATCATTTGAACCATGTACATTACAGCCACCGTTTTCCCTGTCATTAAGTCACCACTGGAAATAATCCCTAATAACTGTATTAAAACGTTTTTTTTTTTTTTTTTAATTGCACCATAATAATCATGTCTGTGTTCAGTATCAAGTTTAAGTGATTCATTTGCACAAATGAATAGAAGCACAATCCAGTGGAAAAAAGCCGACCTATCAGTGGTTAAAACAAAACAAAGCAAAAAAAAAAAATAGAGTTGTTGACATGATGAGCTGCTTTTTGGCTGAGTGGGATGTGTAATGTTCCCTCATTCTACATCCAGGTGAGCTTTTCTAGGAAGCTGTGTTTTTTGTTTTTTTTTTAAGTGACATTACTGCTGTTTGTAGAGCAGTGTAATCAGATGGCCGGTGTAGTGGAGCAGGGGACACCGCGCCTCCAAAAGCTTTCTCTGAATTATTGATGCAGCTCCAAGTGAATGTAACACAGGTTGTTTGATCATATTCAGTGCCTTGTGTTTCTAAATGACTATGATGAACACTGCAGTAGAACTCTTACCTGTCAACACAACTCACCCCCGAGGAGTCATAAATCTAGTTTACTGCGAGGCTGAGCTGCTGTATTAGATTACAGCAGATTAGATAAGTGTACTTTAATAAAGCCATAGTGTGTCACACTAACAAACTGCATTTTTACAGGATGTATTCAATGGCAATAAATCATATCAGTACGAGTGCAGCCCAGAGCAGTTGCTGGAACAGGATGAAACAATGTAAAAGAAAGAAGCATGATGAAAGTAAATGAAGTAATAAGATGTAGACCAGGGGTGTCAAACTCATTTTAGTTCAGGGGCCACATTCAGCCCAATATGATCTGAAGTAAAATAATTATAGTGAAAAAAGTTAAATTAGATCATGAAAATGTTTACATCTACAAAGTTTCCTTAAAAATCTGAATAATGTGAACCTGAAATTTCTTAAGAAAAATAAGTGCCATTTTAACAATATTCTGCCTCAGCTTACCATTTATACATATGCATTACAACTAACAGATGACAGTGGATCTACAAATACACAAAATATTTAACAGACAGAATTTTGATAAAATTGCACTTATTTGTCTAAAGACGTTTCAGGTTGTTCATATTTTTCACATTTTATGTAAAAGGATTGTTTATAAATGTAAACATTTTCATGTAATTTTATTTTTTACACTAAAACAAAGAAAATTTGCTGTTTTCATTATTTATAGGTTTCTATGGTAGTATTTTACTTGCCTGACCCACTTCAGATTGAATTGGTCAGTATGTGGAACCTGAATTGTTATGACATCCTTGATTGTTAATATTTTCAGAGTACTTTTTGCATTTCACAAATTCATCCCACAGCCTGGATTGGGCCCTTTGTAGGGCCAGTTTTGGCCCACGGGCCGTAAGTTTGACACAGGATGAAAGCGATCTAAAAGACATACAAGCTGGACTTCTACCACAGTGTGGTTTTGGTTGGAGCCATTTCCAGACTGCGCAGGTGTGTGTGATGGTGTGTGAACTGAACACATGTGGTGTAAAGTGGCAGTCCATACCTTGGGGGGTTTGAAGGGGTAGTCAGGTGTGAAGGCGATGTCCAGGAAGAAGACCCCTCCCTCATACACGGAGCCTGGTGGTCCCAGGATGGTCGACCTCCACTCATAGATATTGTCTCCTTTTGGGCCGGCACTGTACAAAAAGACAAACAAAAAACATACCTACACTCAGCAACTGTATGTCATCAACTAAATGTCTGCTCAGGAACAACACAGAACCCAAATCCAACCAGTAAGGTCAGACTAAAATGTGGATGTTATAAAGTCAGCACAATACTATTTGATTTTCCTCAAGTGCTAAAAACACTGCACTTGGTTAATGTTCAGCTTGGTTAATATTTGACAAAACTCATGTTGATACTTGTCCCTGTTACATAACTCTAGTATTTACAACTGTCTTATCTGTAATGTGAGGTTAAATAAATAGGGAAGGGGTTCAATGGGATAATTACCCACAATATGCCCAGATTGTTTTCAACATTTTAATGCCATTTTTGTACATTTACTACCTTCGTTACTAATCGTCAGCAGGTCTGTTCTATCTAGATCTATGTCAACAGTGTGCAATGGAAAAACTACTTGGCTTGTAGTTGTTGTTTTCTTCCTGACACAAATCCACAAGTTTCAATGTTGATATTTGTTGCATCAAAGGTTAAACTGACATGATTCAAGCAAAGGATAATTTGAAGGGAAATGACCCTAAAACAGCTGAGCAGAGAGAACCAGGTTACAGGAAGAATCACAAATACAATACATGACCTGCTGAGGTTTGTTTAGATCAGTTGTTCTCAATTCTTTTGTGTGGGGGGGCTCCCCCTTGGGAGGACAAAAAATCTCCAGGCCCCCCTCAACCCCAACAACATTGTAACAGTGGTGCAATTATAACTTTTATTGAAAGAAACATCAATATTGTAACAATACTTTTTGCTTTTCCTTGAATCACTTGTTCAAATTAAAAATAACTTAGATTCTTGTTTGACCAATACAAATACACTCAACCAGACTTCTCTCTAAGGCAATATTTTTCCAAATAAAAATAGGAAATATACAATTATCTTATAACTACGACAATAAAGTGACTGTTTTTAGAACAACAAACACATTTTGGTAACAAAGATGAACATCTGAACAATATCAGTGGGTCAATGAGCCTGTTTCCATTGCACATCTCAGAACATTTAAATACAAACTGTGCAAAAACAGAAACATTGCATATTTTTCTTTCCCAGTAAAATCCTTGTCCATTCTCCAAACCTAGACTCTTTGTCTAGTCTAGTGACATACCATCATGGCAATAGATTTGTTTGTTGTGCATCCCTAAAATGAGTCCAGGGTGCTTCAATGCTAAAACATTAGTTCCACCTGCTACATGTTATAACCTCAAGAAAAAAGAAAAAAAAAAAAAACACCCAGGAGTGACACCCGCCCCACAGTTTGAGAAACACTGGTTTGGAGGCACAGTTGCTGTTAATAAAACTTAAACCGAACAGTACAGAGGTGATTCCAGTGGTTATTCTTAACTAAAAGGGTGAGTAGAATTGCAGGTAAAATCAGCTTCGTTTTTCCTTCAGTATTACTGTCTTTGCTCAATATGGGACATTTAATAAATAATGATTTTATAAATCACATTAAATGCATTCTTTCATCCAACTTTTTACTATATACTAGTTCTACACAGCCTGCTAATCCCTTTTCATTCTATTTAGTTCAATTACTCATTGTTTTCATTGACAAAGCAGAACATACAGGTCATATACTGTAGGTATAAAGTTATTTGACATTTTCTACTGCTCTTCATCAGTCATGTTGAACTGCTCTAATGTACAACCGTAAAATCCGGTGAAAAAATCAAAGGGGGTGCTTGCCTGACTAATGGCTGCACGTGTGTTGGGCTGAATGTTCTGTGATCGTTTCTCACCGGGGGCTGCAAAGTTAGCCATAGTGGCTTCCTAATTTCAATATTAATTGTCGGGTTGGAACAAGTGGAACTGAGTTGACTAACTTTACTTTCTTTGCAGCTTGGACATTTAACAGACACTTTTAAACACAATACACCCAACAAGTTTATGGCAACATAACTTAAGATGTACCATTTCAAATTTAATAACTTTTGAAGATTTTTTTTAAAAAAGGTATTACATGCATTTGTAAATTCAAGACTTTTAAGACTTTTAAAGACCCTGTGCAGAAAACATTTTTGAAGCAGTGGAGATAAAGGAAAAAGCAAGACAGAGAAAACAGGATCTGAAAAGCATTCGATGACTCAAAGGCTGCAACAGAGATAATGTGATGTTTAATCTGCATTGTTTTTATACTGAAATACTTGCCCTGTGTGTTTTCACTCTCTTCACTCACCCTCAGAGTTTCTGTTTTAGTGTCAATTATGTACTGAGTTTAGATTAGATAAAACTTTAATGACCCTACAACAGGGAAATTCACTGGTCAGGGCAGTAACAGGAGAAAGTGCAAGAGAAATGTGCAGCATAAAGATAGTCCAAAGAGAAACAATACAAAAATAATAATAGTAGTGAGTAGTAAAACTACATATGTAACTAAATAATAAAACTTAGTGTTATCAAGGTGTGATCAGTACGAAAGAAATTCACAAGTCTGGAAGAATTTCCTGCAAGTTAAATTCTAGTCTATCTAAAAACAGTGAAATGATACTGTCCTATATATTCAGTATGTAGATTTATTTAACCAGCAGTCTAAATATTTTCAGTCTGCTATTATCACACAAGAAAAAGAAAAGGAAAGTTTAAAAGACAAACCAGGTAATGTTAATTGTTTCTAGTGCAAATATAATTTGATCCATTAGTTCCTAACCACAAAAAAGTAATTTTTATTTACCACTTGTCTTTAGAAATGAGAGATTAAAAAAACATCATTTTCTGTAGCTAAACATCATTTCTGCTACTTTCACTTATAAAATGCAATGAAACTTTCATTAAATTTTGTAAAACAAACACACTTTAGCAAACACCCAGTTTAAGAAACAGGTTGTGTGATTCCTCTTAAATGTGCAGTGATGACATGTGTTTTCCCCGGTGCATCATTCAGAAGATGCCTTGTCCCCTGTGATGTGTCTGTGCATCACTATCTGTAATCTCTATCGATTTTTCCTCAAAGCAGCATAGCCTTGATCCCTCTTACATGCAGAACATGTGGTCGTGGACCCCTCAGGGATAGTCAGTACAAGACATAATAGTATTGATCCTCAACTCCTGTCGGGGGTGGGGGTGCGCTGCCTTTTTTTTTTATCACAGTTGATGTAGCGTTTGGTAGATATTCAGCTCCGACTTGAACATTTGAAGCTGAAAAATTGATCCAGAGAGCAGAGTCTGGGCTAATTAGCAGGGTGTTAAAAAAACACGGTTGGAAATGTGACTGAAGGAAAATTTCACCTGATCAAAGGATCTGACTCTTAAGAGGCTGATTTGAATGATAAGACCACGATCCTAACAGACATGATTTGTAGCTTCCCTAATGGGATGGAAAATCTGACAAAGAATCAATGAATGCTGACATCACATCATGTAGAAGCAGTTTGATCTACTTCACAGAAAGACAAATCAAAAGAAAAACCAATAAAAAGTGTCTATTCTACAAGTCTGAACTCCACCGATGGGATGGAACCAGTCTTAGAGAAGACATTTCCTCATTTGTTGTTTTAAAGAATGTGGTAGAGGGCGCTGTCTGGGTCAATGTCTGGAGCCTCATTTATAAATCAGTTACATATGTGAACAAGACATAGGTGTATAAAAGCCATCAAGAAAATATATACAATGATCAGCGATTCTCTGGGCGGAAATGCTTTGTTGACATCAGAGGTCACAGACGGCCAGACTTGAGCTGAAACGATTAATCAATTGATCGACTCGAATCAATTAAAAAAATAAAACAAAATAAATAAAAAGATTTGGTTACAGTTTTCCTGAATCGAAGCATCGTTTCATTAATTTTGCTGCTGCTAAACATTGGTTCCACTGTTGTGTTTCACACGGACGCTTATTGTGACACATGATGCCAGGATCAACACAAACAACATGGAGCGTAGCTCAGAAGAGACAAGAACAAAAACACAGAAAATATCTATATGTTCACTTTTTTTCATTGGAACCATCACTTACTCCTTTAAATTTTGAAGCTTTCACACAAACATTAAAAATTTTTGTCTTTATTTGCTTCAGTTGTATGTTAGTTCCATCTTAAGTTGTAAGTAAGTTGGATTCAAATGTGTTGTAGACTGTAGGGCATGTATTGTTTGTAGATGTCATTAGTAGTTTATATCTATAGATATTTTTTATATATTCTTTTATATTGTTGTTATTTCTATACAGTTATTTTCTTCATACATCCTTTTACTTTTGTACTTTTTGTGGTTGTTGTTTCAGCTGGTTCTGGAATAAAGAACAGGTTGTTTGTCATTTTCAGACCTGTCTGTTTCACATTCTTACTATTTTTTCACTTATTCAAATAACCATTTCATCGAATTGAAGAAAATAATCGAGGGATTAACTGACTACAAAAATAACTGATAGCTGCCGCTCTAGGTCAGACTGATCTGAGCTGACAGGAAGGCATCAGTAGCTGAAATAACCACTCACTACTTTGGAATGCGGTGAAACGGGAGAATCACATCATGGAACATGGTTGACATGGTTGGTTATCATGTCAAGATGGACCAAAACCTCCCTGGAATGTTTCCAGCACATTATTGAATCTATACCATGTAGAATTTTGGCACTTCTGAATGGAAAAGGAGGTCCAAGTGAGTAATAACCAGTGTACCTAATAAAGTGGCCGGTGAGTGTACAGTCTCTACACACATATTCAGTGTTTGCAGTGTCTCTACTGACTGACTCATGTCTTAGTGGTGAATGATGATTAGTAGAACTGGCAACAAAAGATTGTGAAATAAGTCTCTGCACACCTGAAAGAGTTACATGCACAGAAACAAGGCTGTTGAACAGTGGTTCTTTGCATTAATTGTGTCTCACCAGATAGATACTTTACTAATCCTGAGGGAAATTCAAGTATTCAGCAGCTTTGCATTGAGCACAAGAAGACAGAAAAACAAACAGAACAAAACAGGCGGGTTAGTAACCAGGTTGACATTAAGGTTAGTTTATAATCTAAAAAACGTGCTAAAGAACTTATTCTAAAAAAAACTTCCTGTACAATACTATAAACAAAAGACTTACAATTTAAAAATCTGTAGAAAAACAAAATGTATTGTCAATGTACAGTATTTACACATTTCAGGGCATAGTGATTTAAAGTGATCGAAGATGATTTGACAGGTTGGTGTAGTCAAACTACATAAGATGCTTAGATATTCTACAGTCACACTGGATCAGTCCTAATGTGATCATGACTGAGACAGAGACCCCCCTGACCACTCAGTGATGAGACTATGTTTTAAAGAAATTGGCACAAGTATTGTTCACATGTTAAAGCAGTGTAAGGCCTCACGTAAAATAACAAGTTGGAGAGTAAAACCTGAATGGGAGGGAGGTAGAGCTGATCAGGTCACCTCAGGCAATTATCTCACACAGAACTAGTATTACAAGCTATAAATGTAAAATAACTGCGTAAATAAATAAAACTGACAGGCCATGTTGATTTATATGACTAATATGTTAACATTATGTCACAAGAAGTAAAAAACATGTTGAACTACTGACTTTGTAGTTGGTAAATATATAGATATGCTTCCATCTGCTGGAAGAAGAGATCAGCATATGTGTACCATACATTTCCAGCATAAGAAATTCCACCCACTAGGAACAATATTATGCTTTGGCACTGATACAGATGCAGATGTACCAGCCTGAACGCATATCATGTTTTCAATCAATACAACCACTATAAAGGAAACTGGAATCAGTTTTCTCATCTGAAATGACACCATTACTTAAACTAACATTTCAAAAATCGATCTCTGTTCTATGTTACAGTAAAACATGTCACATGTATCCCTGTATGACTCGGAACAGACTGGATTCCAAAGTGATGCCTGGTTTCTGTGAGGTGAATAAACTGAAGCAGCAGCTTTCTTTTCGGTGACGGTTCTCTCATACAACCAGCCTGAGAAGCTGTTATTTCATACATGAGAACATTTGAAAACACTGTGGTTTTGTGTATAAACTGTGTGTTTTCTTCTTCAGTCTGCAGCTAACATTCCTAGGATGGCCTGAGGTTGCAGGACAGGGCAACATCCACTTCGATTCCACAGACACTTCTATGTGAACAAATAATCATATGTGTAATGATGGAACCATAAGCAACCGTTCATCAATGACGGTCACTCAGACTGGATTAATTCAGAGTTTAGAAAGAGTCTAAGAATCAGTTTCCTGAAACATTACAGGATCGGTTTACGGTGGAATTTAACTATTCATTAGTCAAACTGACTAAATATAACCAGGCCCAAAGCAGAGACCAGCCACAAGAGCAGCTGAAAGGATGATTGTGAGAAGCCAGGACAGAGACCTGCAGTAATGCAGTAGAAACCATTTATACACCCAAGCTTTAGTTAATACAAAAACATTATCAATGAAAACTGTGTGTGTAACACTTGGCCTTGCACTGACCCATCTGCTTCCAGACCTGTATGTACACTGCAATCAAGGAGGGAAAACCACCACCATTTTCAACCAATGAAAAACCTGCATGCCTCATGTCTTAGCCCCTCCCACCTGAGACCTGAGCAGAGGAGTCGAAGCAAGGACACAAGGAGAGAGGAGCCGAGGAAACAAGCGTTTACCATAATGGGACGTCCTGCTCTCAAACATGTCACTGAACTCTGCACAGACAGCCCCAACAATGGAACTAGGACCATGGGCAATTTATTCATTTAGCTTTAACTTATTAACTTAGATATGCAAGGGCTTTTTGTTTTTAAGAATTTTATATCTGATCAACTCTTAAAATCAGTTGTGTTTTGTGTCTTACATGTATTGTTCTTATGATTTTGGAAATGTACCCAAATTTCATTGTATGGAAATACAATTACAATACAGCATCTTATCTTATCTTATCTTCACAATAAATGTCAGTGAAATATAAGGTGTGGAACAGCTGCACTGTCAGTTTCTTATTTACTTACAGTTAACGCTGTACTTGATGATCTCATGTATGTGTGCATCTTTTATGATTTGTTGTGGCATAATAGACTTGTATGCAATGTAGGGATGTCATGCTTTGCTTTTTTGTTAAACATACAACTTTGATCATGCATTTGATCATTTTATTAAATACTTAACTCCAGATTGAGGAGCCCTATTGCTCGGTTCGTATAATCCAGACATGTTCCGTTTCTTTTACATGTCACAGGTCCAGTAGATAAAGACAGATCCACTTGAGTATCCTCAGTCTTAGTTCAAGCTCCTCAATCCTCAAAGTACATTTTAGGGAATTGTGATATCCTTCTAGATGGTTGCACTGAGATAGATTTTTCAAGTCACAAGTGAATATCAAGGAATAGAGGGGGTGATAAAAAGGGAATTAGGAGGAACTGAGAAGAGCCTACTGTCTCCTCTTATGACAAACTGACAAAAATGAGGTGACACTCAGAGGCAGAATAGGATGCATCTGTAATTGACTGAAATAAATGTTTGAGACTGATCATCTCAAAGAGGTGATGCATGTTCTCTTTCCCTCCCCAGTAAAACAAACCCAACTGATGCCAACTATTTGTTTTAGATTCAGTGCTGAATATTACTACCACAACAATACAACCAACAACATGCCTATTGTTGAGAAAGTTCTCAAATGTTTCAAATATGTTCATTTTTGTAGAAATCAAAGTAAAACCTCCAGTGAGTAGCTTGTGAATCACAAGCCAGTGTTTGAGAATGACTGAGCTACATACAGACCTTCACAGTCATTCACAGTACAGTCACTCATCTATACAGTATTTAGACTTGATGGCTGTTTCATTACCTTATATATGTACATGTGAAAAGATTAAAAAAAAAAGTGGTTATTATAATCATCCACTTACAGTGATTAATTTCAAGGTTCTGTGCTATTAAAGTTGTAAAATGCAACAGCTTATGTCTAGTAGAGCTATTTTTAAATAGATTAATCTATTGATTATTTTCTTCGATTTGATTAAATGATTATTTGAATAAGTGAAATGAATAATAAAAATGTGAAAAAGACATGTCTGAAAATGATAACTTGTCCTTTATTCCAGAACCAGCTGAAACAATCATAAAAAGTATAAAAGTAAAAGGCTATATAAACAAGTGAAAAAGTAAACAGAGCTTACTAGTGCCCCCAGCCCAGTCGCACAACTAACTTTGAATGCTTTCAAAAATGTTTCAAAAACTTGGAAAAAGTGTAAAAATTGAGAGATGGGCACTTGGAAAGAACATATATGTGGCGTCATGTGCATCACAATCTGTGTGAAATACAACAATGGAACTAATGTTTAGCAGCAGCAAAATTAAGGAAACAACACTTCAATTCAGGAAAATTGTAATCAAATAATTTTTAAAAAATTTAGTCGATTAATCGATAATTCGTTTCAGCTCTAATGTCTAGCTACTTTCTAATACTGCAAATGTAGGTATCTGGCATAACAGCAGTGGTGATAAACATTGTAAACCTGTAAATACAAATGATGAGATTAGTTTTTGAGCACAACAAAAGGATTCTAAAACAAACAAACCAAAAAAAATGCAAATGTTGGAGCCACAGGTTTCCTTAGGGTTAGGGTTAGTTGTACCATTCCTGATGATTTGAGTGGATAAAAGCAGGTGAGTGTGTGAGTAGAGACAAACCCACCTGCAGTTTGGCGGAGGGTCCAGTGTGATGTCAGCCAGCTCTTTCTGAATCCTGCCGACAGAATGAGTCATAAATTATTCACTGATCAACGCAGAAATGTCAGTGTTGTTCACCCGACTGACCCATATTTACCACCATCATCATATATAGGGAACCCTTTTATTTTCTACTCTTTCCAGCTCGTCACCAATTACATGAACCCCATTTGGTTCCTAGTATAAACGCAGAAGAGCAGCGATTATGAAAGTCAGCTAAATTAGGACCGAGAGAGTGAGGTGTTTTGTTTTCATTTTCCAGATGAGAAAAAGAGAAGCTTTGTGCTTTTTACTCAAAACAACCTCAAAGCACATCTTGTGACTCTGTATGATGTGGTCGGCTGAAACTACAGTTGGAACGGAAAATGTCTCATTGTTTCTCCCATGGGTGTTTTCTTCTTCCAGAAAAACTGTTGAATGATGAACACAGACGGAACTGGAGCTTCTGCTGTCACTAAAATCTGACATTTGTTGTTCATTCATTTCTACAGCAGTTTTCGTTGAACCATCAACTCTCACTTTCACAGCAGGGTTATTACAGCCGACAAAAACTAAGACTAAACCTAAAACCAACACTGGAAAATTTAGGGTAACTGAAATATGTTTAATAGCTTGTGGTATAAATATGGTGTAAGAATGAAACTGGTCTTGCATAATATGGGAACTTTAATAAATACAACTAAACCTACTCCAGAACTCAAAATGCTTATTAAACCAAAGAGAAAGGCTGGATGAAAATACACACTAATGAATATTTAACAAATACAGCAACATTAATATACAGTATCTAGGTGTGAAGACTAGTTTCTTTTATATTGTTAAAAAAAAACCATTGGGATCACTTCTGTTTTACAAGTTACTTCCTGTTCACATAAGGGAAAACCCAGATGACTGTGTGGATAGGAAAGACCGATTAAGACAAGCCCTCCTTTACCATGGTCATAAATAAATTTAAAAAAAACAAAAAAAAAACATGATAAATGGGTAAAATGTGCTTCCTTGGAAAGGAAATAAAATTATACCTGAAGATCTGTAAATAAGGAGAGGAAGGTCCATTTATATCAAATATTTGCACCATTGGTTCTGGGGGCCTACATCGACACGGCTATCCTGATATACTCTAAGGAAGAGGAAAAGGACTGAATTCAAAGCCAAAAGAAACTGAGTTATTAAAAAAATAAAAACACAAGTTTCTCAACTGGGTGCTTGCTCTTTATCCAAATAAAAATTGGAGACTTTTTCAAAACTGCTATTTTTTCTCCATGACCTTGACTTTATGTTCTTTTAAACTCACGTGCCTACTTTTTTGGTTGAGATTGTACCTGTTGTGTGTAGTAAGAGTTAATTTTAATAGAGGGTATGCATGTGACATCACAACTAGTGGAAGTCGCTGCGTTTACACCCACTGAGTGGCATAAAGAGGAAGAGGAGTGGCAGGGTTGGCTTCAATCCCGTCTAAACTTAAGAACATTATTTAATAAAAATGGGGAAGAGCAGTTGTGCGATTGTTTGTATGAACAGGTTTGAAAAGCAGATGGAGCTATCGTTTTACAGGCACTGAAAACCAAAGAAAAGAGAAGTAGATGGATCTACAAATCCAGGCAACGAAACCTAGATTTGTGGATCCCGTTTCATGTCAGGTAACATTAATTTATGTTGTATTTTTGGGTAAAATCATACCTTAAATTACATATTGTTTTGGCTAACATTATTCTTAGTAAAGCTCTTGTTAGCATCTTTCATGGTTTTTGTTTTCATTTTGTGATTCTGAACCTTGTGAGCTACATGATTTATAAACTAACTTAAACTGAGGCCAACCCAGTTTTTCAAATATGGGGGGGTACTGGAGCACAAACCCACGACGGCATATTAGGGCCACAAAAGAAAATAAAAAACACTGTCACTATGACAATAAAGTCATACAGTTTATTAAGATGAAACCTGTAATTTTATGAGAATTAAGTCAAATACAAAAAGAATTGTAATATTTAAAAGTTGTAATATTTTGAGAATAAAGCCATAATATTATGAGAATAAAGTCGTAGTTATTTAAAAAAAAAAAAACACTCATAATTTAACGAAAAATAATGGCATAGTTTTATGAGCTTAAAGTCGTCATTTTCCGACAATAAAGCCATAATATTATGAGAATAATGTTGTAATTTAAAAACAGGTGGAAAAAATGTCATAATTTACAAGAATAAAGTCGTATCCTGCTAGTCTAAAGCAGTAGTAGCTATGTTGTATAAAGTATTTGATATTAATTCTACTTAAATATCCACAGTACCAGTAGATCCTGCATATGTTCACTGGGTC
>JAPQRP010022911.1:0-15554 GCA_037367295.1 Apogon hyalosoma
CATTGTACTGACAAAAACAGTGCTTTGATTCATTCCATGTTTTCTGTTCTGTCTGTTCTAGTCACATGATCCACACATGAGTTAGGACTCGATTGCATAACCATTTGTTTTTGATGACTTTTGATGGTCTAATCATTTTTTCCACGACTTTATGTTGTTGAGTTCTCCTTTAGTGAAAGTACCACCCACTTCTATTGTTAGATTGACCTCCTGCATCCAGACCACAGGACTGGAGACAGAACCTGACAACCTCACAAATTCAGCTGGGTATTGAACATAACGCTGACATACAGAGACATTGGAACTATTTTTTTTTTCTGTAAAAACAGGAATCTAGAAAGGACACCCCCTCCCGTGCAGCCCAAAATGACCCATAGCTCCAATCTAGTTCATACGTCTTCTGCACTGGACATAAACATTTAATATTCACTGTCTCATGTCTGTTTCAGCCTCTGGAGACCAAACCGCTCACATCTGGAGATACATGGTGCAGCTGCCCACGCCGCAGCCCGTTGCCGACATCAGCGTAAGGATGAACGTCGTTGCTCTCTGAGTTTGATGTTTAAGCTTTTGTGTCCAATGATTGGACCGTCTCCATCTTTTTATCAGCAGCAGACGCCCTGTGATGACGACGTAGACTTTTCAGACAAAGACGAGGCTGACGGCGAGGTGGAGGGTCCGAACGACTGCCCCTCGATCCGCGTGGCGACCACCACTCTACGCAGCCACCAGGGCGTGGTGATCGCTGCTGATTGGTTGGTTGGCGGTAAACAGGTGGTGACGGCCTCCTGGGACCGGGCTGCCAATCTGTACGATGTAGAGACGTCTGAGCTCGTCCACTCACTCACTGGTAGGATGGATGAAATAACCAATACATGATCAGGGTTCCCACGTGCCCTGGAAAACCTGGAAAATGACTGACCAGTTTTCCAGTCATGGAAAACATATGGAAAATGAGAAAAAAAGGTCAAATGTCTTGGAAATGGTTAAGTTATCCTGGAAAATGATCCTGCCTTGTGACCTTGTGTGCCTAAACTGATGAAACAAAGGAAATTGTTTTTCAGTGATTTATTGAAAATATACAAATATTTTCAGAGGAAGTGCTGGAGAGAAAGTAAAAGAAGAGAAAGTTGAGTTGGGAATTGTCCAGTTGAACATTGTAACTCCAGTTTGTCAGGCTAATGAAGTGCTACGCTGTAATCTGGCTGTGCTTGCATTATTCTATGATATATTTGTCATCATTATTTTTCATAGATAAATTATAGCTATTGACTGCACACCAAATGTCTGAGTAATAAACATAGAAGCAATCTGGGTAAATGCAACTTACAACTGTAGAAAAGAGCACTTCCAAAGAGCATTATATATTATATTATATTATATTATATTATATTATATTATGACATTTGTCATTATTGTTTTGTATCCCAAACCCGTTAGAAAAGAAACATCTAAATTCAACGTGTCCACATACTTTTGTCCATATATTTTATTTCATGACTTTATCATTAATTTAACATAACTGGATTCATTCATAAGAATGTTAATGGATTTCACTGGTGTTTTTCTTTAATGGGAGAGTAGAAAATCAGAAAAGAAACATCTAAATTCACTGTGTCCCGATAGCGTACGCTCTAATCATGACTGAGCTAATTAGCGGGCTAGCTTAACCGTTGCTCCAGCCATTTTTTTGTTTTGGTGAATGAAAATACTTCTAACTGTTTGAAAAATGTGTGTCCAGGCCATGACCAGGAGCTGACCCACTGCTGCACACACCCCACCCAGCGTCTGGTGGTCACCTCGTCCAGGGACACCACCTTCAGACTCTGGGACTTCAGGGACCCGTCCATCCACTCGGTCAACGTTTTTCAGGGACACACAGAGTCAGTCCAACATTCATACACATTCATTTAATCGTGAAAACATTTAGCCTGGGTACAAACACACCTGGTCCCTTTTGTTTTGCAGCACGGTGACGTCTGCTGTGTTCACGGTCGGAGACAATGTGGTGTCTGGAAGCGACGACCGGACCGTCAAAGTGTGGGACCTGAAGAACATGAGGTCGCCCATAGCAACCATCCGGACCGACTCTGCTGTTAACAGGTTTGAGAGCTGCAGGTTCTGATTTACTGTAGAGATGAGAAGAAGATGACTTTATGATATTCAGAGGTGAGATGCATTACTTAATTTGACTATAAAACCATCCTTTATTCTTAGAGACTGAAACTTTCTACTGTGAACTTCAATATTAATAATGATTAATCACCTAAATGTAGCTTTAGTCAATTATTTTTAGTCACTTTTTTACTGAAGAGGTAATTCATTTAAACCCACAGGCCTAGTTGGACCATAGCTACACGGTGTTGCTATTTATTTATTTATATACTTATTGTTTATTTAGATTTTTTACAACCTGTACATCTTTACATTTACATTACAGTTTCAAATACAAAATTTTCAATCTACATATCAAATCTGTCTTTTTTTTTTTTTTTTAGAATATCTTTTTATTGATTTTAAGCAGAATAGAAAACATCAGTGTGCAATATGACAACTGAACAGATTCTCCTTAAATTAAAAGAAAATAATCTCATCCCACCCTCCCCTTTCTGGTACACTTCCCCAGCACATAAAAAGAACATCGAGACAAACAAGGTATAAATGGATAGTGTGTAAACAAAAAAAATGTAAATAAATAAAATCTAATATTTTATAACGTGACCTTAGCATATAATGTTATGTTAATTTATCCAATCAGCAGCTCCGTCTGCTGTCAGTGTAATTTGTGTACCATTAATTAGGACAAAAAATGGGTTCCAAATCTTATGAAACTTTCCTGGCAGCTCAAATCCTTCTATTACAATATAAAACTGTCAGCAAGTGTCACAATGTCAAAAGAAACATGTCGGTTATAAAATGGTAAAATGAGGAGAGAAAAATTAAACACAAACTTATGAACATCATTAAGTGTTATAAATAATAGATAGTATTGGGGGAAATAAATGAAAATTTGTAAAGGAAGAGTGTGTGTGAGAGAATGTGTGAGTGCATATACGCCTGTAGATAAGTAGGTGGGGTGCCTTTATCATTATTGTAGTGCAGTGGTTCTCAACTGGGGGGGGGCACGTGTTCGCAAGTGACATCGTTGTGCGCGTGTGCTTTTTGATTACTGTTGTACATCACAACATTATAAATCACTCGGCACATACTCACCCAGCTCACGTATCAGATTGAGGTCCGTGAGCAGAGGGGCATGTCGTCCACCCCCCCACCCCACCCCCCCGGCGGCTGTGGCTCAGTTGTTAGAGCAGGTCGTCCAATGACCAAAGGGGCGGTGGTTTGAATCCTGGCTCCAGTTGTCCACATGTCGATGGGTGAATGTGAGGAACTGTAAAGCGCTTTGGGCACCATGAAGGTGTAGAAAATGGGCTCTATAAATTCAGTCCATTTACCGTTTTGTTTTCTGGGGGCAGCAGATAGTCAGTGATAAGGTGAGGGGAGTTTACTGTCACAGTTTTATCTACATGTCCTCCACACACAGGTCCGTCACATTACTTGTAGAATTACATATTGAGGTCTGGATTGAGGTCCATGAGCGGGGGGCTATCATCCAGTACACCCCCCACCCCACCCCCACCTCCCCATTGCAGATTTGTTTCTGTCAGGGGGCAGCAGGTAGTCAGTGTTAATGTGAGGGGAGTTTCACTTTCTCACAGCTTTATCTACAGAGCTATATAACCCACTACGTCCTCCACATATACGTCAGTCGCATGACTTGTACAAACCCCCACCCCACACACACACACACACACACACACACACACACACACACACACAAATGTTTTTTGGGTATGGGGGGGGGGGTAGGCTCATGATGCCATTAGTGGGACTTGGTTCAAAAAAGGCTGAGAAACCCTATTGTAGTGGGAAAGAGGCAGTTTTCCAGTAACATTACAAGACCCTCATTGAATTAACAACAGAATCATGGGGTTCCATCTGGTATAGCACAGTTCTTTTTGCAGCCTTAGAGAGTGTGCTATTTGTTCCACCTGGTAGACTTCCCTTACTTTTTATTGATTCATTGTGTTCCTCATTACATCACTTTAGGTCTGTATTAATGCTTTGTCCCGTTGCTGTTCTAGGATCAGCGTTTCAGTGACCCAGAAGATCATCGCCCTTCCTCATGACAATCGGCAGGTCCGGCTGTTCGACATGTCCGGGGTGCGACTGGCTCGACTCCCGCGAAGCAACAGACAGGTCAGAAGATGAAGACTGAGCCTTCTCAGCTTCCGTACAGTCTATTCATAAGGACAGGACATGAGGGATTTGAGTTTATGAGTCGATGGTGAAAACAGGAGGTTGAGTAGAAACGGTTAAAGTAGTGTTAGTTTATGATTGTAGTAAGGCTGCAAAGTGTATGTTAGACACATGTATGTGCATAGGTTATAGACTTGTTTGTTTTTGAATTATCCCTTTTAGGACGATGGTGTCTCCAGCGCCACAGTTTTTCGTCCACCGTCAGTCAAAGAACTGTAACTGCTGAACCGTTTGGGTATTGACAAAATCCAAACGGCATCTTTTAGTTGAGATTGGGGTCTTTCTGTTGGTCTAGAACACATTGTGGTAGAGGTTTACATTAGGTGGTGGGGGGTGGCGAGGTGGAAGTGGGCAGAGCAGACAGCAGTAGAGTGCGGTCAGTGAGAGAGAAATGGAAGACTTTTATTACTTTTAGCAGTGATTTAATGAAGTTTTAGTGGTGAATTCTTGTAAATAATTGTTTAGAATAGTGATAGTGCTGTTTTGGAGGGTCTTTCATCTCTTTTCACTGTTATTATCTGTGTTTTTCTGGATGGTATAGTTCATTGATAGTTGTATGTTAGCTGTAAATATTATATAAATTTATATATATTAATATTTTTGTAAATCTATGGACAGAGTTAGCCAGGATAGAAAGAGATACAGTGTCTGTAAAAGAAGCAGATGATGGATGTTTTTATCAGTGAAATGAGGGGTTCTGTCTACAACTAGACAGAAAGTGAACACAGACTATCACACAGGATAAAAATTACTAGAAAGAACTAAAAATAAGAAGAACATGGACACACAGTGATCTAGATGAACTAAAATGTTTGAGCACATGGAAAACACTTCAAAGTTTATTTGTATGATGTCAGAAAATTTTGTTCTGCACATTTACAATTGTTTTTCATAATAAAGGTGGTAAAAATTCAGGTCTTATTTTTATTATAACACACTGTTTCAAGCATTTATTTAGTGTAATAATGATACTTAATGGCCACATATTAACTGTTAAGTTCTTCATATAAAGGTGCAAAAGAATTGGCAAAAAATACATTTTCTGACACTTTGATTGCAAAAACAATCTGAAGAAATCAAGGCCTGTTATAATGGGAGTCCTTATAGAGTTAAACTGGAATAGGAAAAGCAGTGGATTGTTTTCTGAGTGACTTCCTGTTTATAATGTTTTTTAATCTCTGATGTTAAAGAACGAATTTCTGTAAGGGGTTTGTCTGTCGTCATTGTTCCATCTAGTGATGATCTGCAGTTTTAGTGTAATTCTGCTGACAGAAAGACATCACAACAAACTGTTCTTTGCTCTTACTGGCCTGATTTGAAGTCTAACAGTATTAAAAATAGAATCCTGCAGTGAGCGTTCTTATCAGAAGGCTCTTGGCGTGTGTTGTGATGCAGCAGCTCACGTGTCCTCGTGCTCTGTTTGTCTGGCGTCCTTCAGGGTCACCGCCGCATGGTGTGCTGCTCCGCCTGGTGTGAAGACAACACCTCCTGCAACCTGTTCACCTGCGGTTTCGACCGCCAAGCCATCGGCTGGAACATCAACATCCCTGCCCTGCTGCAGGAAAAATGACCCCCAGGTCCTTAAGCCGGCGTCACCGTGCAGTGAGACCTCACCTGAAACCTGTCCCTGTGTCACGTTCTCACCTCCTGAACAGGCCGCTCTTATCACTGTAGTTTTGTCCTATTACTGACCTTAAATAGTCGCCTTTAGAGTCTACAGACGGCGTGTATTTGATGCTCGCAACCCCTGAGGGACTCCCATCTGCCACGCTTTTAATCAAGTCTGTTAATATACACAACAACACATGGACTTTAGCCTCCTGTGTGACTGAAAATACCCACTTCAAAACAAAAAAAGCCTGCGTAACACTGATGAAGACGCCTCGTATAAAAGTTAAAAGACCATCCCAGGGTTTTTCAGCTCAGTAAATCCTGTTGCTTCCATCAGCGCCAGATATGTCCCACTCAGTGTGACTTTACCAACGTTCCAGTGGGTTATTGTGACCTTGAGGGTAGAAGAAGTGACTGAGTGGGCTGGTGGTTTAATGACACAGCAGATAGACTCTTCTGACTCCCACAAGCACATGCACATAAAATGACTGATATAATGTGTGAATAGATCCAGCACAGGGCTTTTATATTTTTATTCAGAAGCTTTAGAGCAGGGGTGTCAAACATACGGCCCATGGACCAAAACCCACCCATCAAAGGGTTCAACCCAGCCCATGGGATGAATTTATGAAATTCAAGTCACACTGAAGATATTAACAATCATTTTAGTCCAGGTTCCATGTACAGACCAACTCGATCTATTCAGTAAAATCATAATAATCTATAAATAATGACAACTTCGAATTTTTCATTTTATTTTAGTGTAAAAACTGAAAATTATATGAAAATATTTACCTTTACAAACAAACCTTTCACTAAAAAATGTGAATAACCTGAACAAATATGAACAACCTGACATGTGTAAAGAGAAATAAGAGCAGTTTTATCAGTATTCTGCCTGTTATTAAATGTTTTGTGTATTTGTAGATCCACTGTGGTCTATAAGTTGCACTTGATGATAAACTGAGGCAGAATATTGTTAAAATTGCACTTTGTGTATTCCTTGGGGTCAATTTAACCCCATTCTGCTGCCTTTGTCTATGGGATGTGGATGTGGAAGGGTTAAGAAAGTCCAGTTCATATTTGGCTGAATGTGGAATCTGAACTGAAATGAATTTTGACACATCTGCTTTAGAGATTTCTGCTAAATATAACACAATATAAAATATGGCATGCATTAAAGCATGGCTGCTTTAAGAAATGAAGATTGAAGCACTTTGGAGTTATTAGGTTGAAACACATAAAATCACTGGGATGGTCAGAGTTTTCTTACAAATTAGAAAAGTGAGGTGCTGCACATGTCTGTTAATTCAAGCCACAAAACCGCAAAAACTGAGCCACTAACAGCAAAATCACATTTAGAAAAGAACAGCAATGAGATTTTTAAAGGAAAAAGTGGGTGTCTGTCGGTATAAAGGGGTTATTTTTCCTCTTGAGTTTGGTTCCAAATTCCTTTTCTGACATTTAGAAGTTCATGTTTGAAATAATGACTCTCATGTAACAGGTGACACGTTGAAGTTCAGGTTAGGCTGTTCGGTGTTTGTCATATAGAGGTGGATAGTGTACGTAAGCACAGTTTGTTATGGTGTTTAGTTTTTACAGCGCGGTTCTGCTCAGTGTTCAGAGTTCAGGAGTGTTATCAAGTAATGCACCTTAAAAAATACAAACAGTCGGTAGAGTTTTAGTTTCGCTTTTTGCTGGTTTTGCTCCATTTGTCTCTGTTGAGCACAAAACAAAGATGGGATTGACTGTTTGGTCCTAGTTTTCCCTGTGGAGACCCAAAACAAACAGACAAAAAAAAAAAAAAAAATCCCTGTGATGTCCGTGGAGCTGTGTTACTTCCACACTGACCGTCTGTAGTTGACGGTTTCAGGTGGGTCTGAGTCCGTCTGAGTATGTTGACCAGAAATGAGCAGGTGGATCCAAGAAATAGAAGGTATGAACCACTGTGGGCGTTTTATGATGCAGGTTAGAAAGAGAAGATGGAGACGACGGCAACAATGTAGAAGCTGCTGCTGTAAAAAGTAACCAGTGGCAATCTAGTTTATACAGGGATGCACCAATACTGGCATCAAACACTGATGCAAACAGGTGGATCTGATGCCACTGACAAAGACCCAAGTGTTTAGTTCAAGTCTATGTTACTGTCTAAAACCATCTAGACCAGGTGGTTCAAACTCACTTTAGTTCAGGGGCCACATTCACATTCATTCAACAAGTAAATAAAAATAATTTTAAAAACGTGTCTGAAAAAACTGTTGCATTATGCAGTTTCCAATCAAGACAATTGTTTAATGTAAAAAAAGCTAAAGCTGTCTCTTTCCTGGGACTCAGGAGGAGAAATAATAATCCATTTTTTCTCTTTTAGTGTGAAAAAAGTAAAATGAAATTATGAAACTGAATAACCTGAATAATCATATATGACCTGAAATTCTTAGGAAAAATAGTACAGTTTACTAATATAACTCCATATGTTTTTCTTTGTGTTTGTGTAAAAAAAAAGTAAAAGTGCAATTTCAACAATATTCTGCCTCAGTTTGTCATTGACACATGTTCATTACAACTTACAGATCACAGTGAATCTACAAATACACAAAACATTTATTAACAGGAGGAATATTGTTAAAATGTCACTTATTTTCCTGAGACCTTTCAGGTTATTCATGGTTTTAGATTATTTACCTTTTTAGTGAAAGGATAGTTTGTACATTTAAACATTTTCATCATGTAATTTAACTTTTTTACACTAAAAGATATGAATATTTATTACATTAAAAATAATTCAGTAAACTAATGTGCTAGAGGAGGTGTCTGGGGAGAGGGAGGTCTGGGCATCGCTGCTTAGACCGTTGCCTCCGCGACCCGGCCCTGGATAAGCGGTAGAAAATGGATGGAATGTGTTGTGTTGCGTTTTGTTTTTTTTAGATAGAAATCTGTGTTTGAAGTAAAGCCTGATGTGTCTTTGCGCGTTTGTTTCTTTCAGAGTTTTGCTCTGTATCGGTGCATAAATACTCAACGGTCCAGAATCACCACCTATATCTGAACGGAAAAAGACCAACTGGTGCAGGGGGGTCAAACATATGGCCCGTGGGCCAAAACTGGCCCATCAAAGGGTTCAGTCTGGCCCGTTACACTCAAGACATTTACAATGAATTTGAGTTCAGGTGCCATATAAACTCCAATTTTTTCTTTTAGTGCAAAAAAAGTAAAATTGCATGAAATTGTTTACATTTACAAACTAATCTAAACATATATGAACAACCTGAAGTTTGTTAAGAAAAATAAGTTCAGTTTGACTGTTTGGCCTGTTACTAAATGTTTTGTGTATTTGTACATCCACATGTGTAAATGACAAACTGAGGAATAATATTGTTAAAATAAAATTTCAGGTTATTCAGGTTACTCACATTTTTTGTGAAAGGATGGTTTATAAAAATAAACATTTCCATAATGTCATTTTACTTTATTGCACTAAACCAAAGATTAAAACACTGGAGTAGTCATTATTTATCATTGTATTTATATTCTTATTTTACTGTTCCAGTCCACTTGAGATCAGACTGGGCTGAATGTGGAACCTGAACACCCCTGGACTGGTGCATCCCTAGTATTCTGCTTTGCCACTGACAGTATGAGCTCAACTATCATCGACCAATCAGATCATCAGTAGAGATTAAGAGGTCGAGAAAAACTAGGAAGTAGCAGCGACACATGATCCACACCTGAAGGATTACTGAGGCTGTTTTTAGTGGAGGCGGAAACACAGGGTGGGTCATCGAGCCCCAAACGGAACCAGACAAAGATCCAGATGAGGTTTGGTGGAAGTGGTCTATGTGTGTCCAGTCAAGTCCAGATTAGAGCCGGATGAACCTGTAGACTCCGCCACTCCTGCACAGGCGTGGGGGGTGATGTCCGTGTCTCTGTGATCTCTCTGTTTGTGTCAAAATTAAACCGTTTAGTCTGAAACGACTGCAAATGTGTTGGAGTTCGAAGGCAGGGCTGGGTACCAAGAAAAAATACTGAGAAAAAAGATGTGCAGATCATCTGACATCACAGTTTTACATGTTGTGTCACCTGTGGAGGGAATGTGGACGCTGAAGCCCAGATCAGGGGTCGAAATTATGCTTCTGTTTTTGTTATAGTCCAGGATTAAGTGGATACTTTTCTGAACAGATATTTTTTCCCTTGTAAAGAAAAAAAAAAAGAATAATCTGTCCACACCACCTTCATTTTACACATGAGAACACAAAAACAACTACAAACACCTGGAACAAAAGTTAGACATAATACACTGGTCTGCAGTTTTTTTTAGAAATGATCTGCCTCAGAGATTAAATGTGCTAAATGTTACATATTTTATTCAGATTAACTGTTAAACAAGTGACCACAGTGCTGCTTTGCTGATGTTTTCCAGGTGTATGATGGTGTGTTCTTCCACACATATGTTGGTTTATGTCCATTTATCCAATAGATGTATAAATGTTCCACTGATAGAACCATGTGCAGACAGTGTTTTGAAGTAGATCTGACACTAATATTCGTTTGGAGTTAAACCCATTCTCTCATTAATTCTTGAATTTCACATTTTGACCCCAGACTGCATCTGGGAAACTTCAGCCAACCAGCATTTAGGACTGGATTAGTCTGGACCAGTGACTCACACGTGGTAAAAGTTCACTACTTTTATTCTGGAAGCATTTGACTTGTAGACCAGTGTTATCAAAGAAGTTGAGTTGTAAACTTAAACTTGAGTATTGTAGTATTAGTTTGTTTTTGTAAAATCATTTTTATTGTGTTTATTGATAGACATTGTGTGGACAGCACCTTTATTCTGTGGTAACTTTAAAGTTTAATGAAAATTTTATTAGATAAACAACATGTTCTAGAAAAAAGTAATTTTAGAGTCTCACGGAATCCCACTTCCGACATATTAGAGTGATATTATATTATTATTTTCAGAGCTGTGATGCTGAAATGGCTGTTAATCACCAGGGAACTGTGTGTGTATGTAACATGATTCAGTGTCGAAGTATCAGTGATCCCAGCCTGCGTTGGACCGGCTCAGAAAGGAAATCACATGCACTTCACTAAGAAGCTAACTTTTATCTGAACGTAACATTTACACACAGAATAACTCACTCTATCCAGTAAAATCTGATTTCAGTTAAAGCTACAGGAGCTGAAAAAGGGAAAAACACCACGATATTAAAACACTCCTTCAGCAAATGATCAGAATTAATAGAACGATGGATGAAACTTTTCCCTCTTTCCAAGTACTAGTCACATGTGAAGGAATCTGGTGACGTAGATGATGTGGACAAAAGTATGTGGACACGTTGAATTCAGGTGTTTCTGTTCTAACAAAACAATAACGACTAATGTCATATTATAGTTTTATATTGGGATAAATATCAGTGCATTGGTTAGTTTGGTTTGAATTATCTTTGTTTCCAAAATGCCTCAGAGATGGTTTTGACTTAATTTCTTTGAACGTATACATGTTATAAACTATATGGACAAAAGTATTGGGACACATCATGTCTATGGCTGTAAAATGTCCTGTTCATGATGATTTGAGATTTTAAAAAAAATCTATATTTTCTTATTTTGCGTTCAACCAGTGACCCCTAGTTTCTGTGTTGTATTGGCTGTTGATGAAATAAAGTATTTAAAAAAACTAAACAAAACAATATTTCCATAAAGTTTAATGGTAGATTTTTCTTCCTCAGTGAGATGTGAAGAAAATAGATGGTTAGATGTGGTAGAAAATTATTATTTACAGTCAGAGCAGGAAAAATATTTGAGAAATGTAGAGGTAGAACATTTAACATCATAGTCATGGATAAAAAAGAAATAAATTAAGTCAAAAGAGAGAAATTAGGTAAAAAAAAAAAAATTAGACTATAAAAATATACAAAATACTGAAAAATATTGGAAATTTACAAAAACTACAAGATAAAATATAAAATGTGCATATACTAAATTATAACTAAATACTACTAAGATATACAAAAAGCTAACTATACTACAGATAAATATATACAACATATAAGGACATCTACAGGCAGTATAGGAAATGTACAGTATTGAGGTTTCAGTGTCATATCAGCATGAACAGGACAGCTAACAGCTGTAAACACGATGTGTCCCAAGACTTTTGTCCATATAGTTTATAAATATGAACATTTCCGTAAGAGAAATAAAGTCAAAACCATCTCTGAGGCATTTTGGAAGCAAAGATAACAATTTAAACCAAACTAACCAATGCACTGATATTTATCCCAATAGAAACTCTATTCTGACATTAGTCATTATTTGTATTGGTAGCCTGTCCACATACTTTTGTCCATACAGTGCATTTAACCCCTACCTGTCTGAGCTGAAAACAGTTCACAGACGTTAGAATACTTTCCTCTCGCACACTTGAAAGATGATTAACACATTTTTTGTTCAAAGCCAAAAAACTCCGAAGCAGTGCAGCTTTAACTGAGTGGATCAAACTAAAGGGTCGTCGTCGTCGGTGGTTGTAAAGCCCAGCCCTGCCGCTCCAGACTAGACTTGATGATTGTACTAGTTGAATGCAGCGCCCTTTAGTCTTTAGTGTTGAAACACTGTCGTATCCTGTTCGTTATGGTACTTGAAAACCAGTGTGTGAGGAGTGTCGTGATGCGTTCGCTTGTCACCTGATTTGCTTTCTCACTGCCACTAAACACTGTCAGCCAAAGTCAAACAGAGAAGCTGTGACCATTCGCTGTTTTCAGAACAATGTCCGTCTGTCCGTCACGGATACAAATCAACATGCGTATTGTTGTTGTAAATTCCACTGTGCGTCGCCGCAACAACGTGTCTTCTCTGGCTCCGTTGCCGTGGCGACCGCGGCACATCCTCCCTACACGGCTGTACTCGGCCTCAACACAAACAAGCACAGAACATTTGTGTTCCTCTGTGAGTTCAGCTTTAGGTTTGTGGAGCGTTTCACTGGTTTATTAAACAGGTTTTTTGTGGATTCTATGGTATTTGCTTTACAGTTGCCTTTTTAAGATCAAATAAATGATTGTCAGTGAACTAAAACATTTATAATCCGTGTTAAAAGGCACTGGTAAAGTTTTAACCTTCTCTTACTTTACAACCATAACATTTGTATCATATAAATTGTAATATATAAAGAAAGGAGCCTGTTTGGCTGTATAGTGTATTTCAGCTGCAGCAATTTTATTAGCCTTTATAACTTGACTGCATTTCAATTGTTTTTATTTTGTGTAAATTCATTTTATGCTTCATGATGAATAATTCATTTGTAAAAAACTTTTACAATTGTAAGTTTGTCGTTTATTCCAGGGATGATGGATGGATTTTTTTTTTAGTTAAATTCTAGGTAAATTATCATATGAAATTGTTGAAATCTTCAAAAGTCACATGTTGTCAACCTCAGAGTCCGTTTTCCTGGTGGTTAGTTAAAAATACCTCACACCAAACACTGGGATTTTGTGAAAATGAGTAGTTTCTGTGGAATAGTGAATTTTGACTTGACAACCAGTGGCAAGTAATTCTAAAACTGTTCAAATTATTACATGAAATATAGTGAATCAGGGGTGTCTGGGTATCCAAAACCGACTCTAAATTTTTGTCTTGGTTTAATATGAAAAAATAATATTACGTTATGCCTATAAATAATGACAACTCTGAATTTTTGTCTTTTTTGTGCAAACAACATTAAATTACGAAAATATTTACATTAACCAACTATCCTTTAACAATAAATTGTAAATAACCTGAAAAAACTGAAATTTTAATCTAATATTACCAATATCCTGCCTGTTTTGTGTACTTATAGATCCACTGTGATCTGTACGTTTTAACGCACATGTATAAATGATAAACTGAGGCAGAATATTGTTAAAATTCCTTTTATTTTTCTTGTGAAATTTCAGTTTTTTCAGATTATTCACATCTTTTTGTGTGGATAATTTGTAAATGTAAATATTTTCATTTCATTCAGTGGGTTTTTTTGCTCTAAAACAAATAGGACAGTTTGGACTTGTTATTATTTATATGCTGTTATTGTCCTGGTCTGACCCGGTTCAGATCAAATTGGGCTGAATGTAGAACCTGAATTAAAATGAGTTGGACACCCCTGTATTAAATTGTAAACTCCAGACTTAAACATGCCTGTTTTTTACTTTCATAGCCCATATCTCTGGGTTTTATTTTAGCCAGACTCTCACCTTTAAAACCTGTGTAGATGAAGATCCTTCCTGTTGCCAAAGTTTAGAGTTTTTGGTTTGATTTTCTAAAAGCACAAACACTTCAGCCTTAATGAATCATTTCCATGTTTTCAGAGTAGTGGCTGCACATGTCAGTGATGTCCCTGGTCTAAATGACAAAACCTTTCATTTGTGTGAAGAACGTGAAGAGCCGTGAGTTTGTGTGGATGTTTGAGCTCCAGTTTATCCACTGTTGTGTTGCTCCTTCCAGTCCACCCCCACTGCGTTTTTAGCAGCACTGAGCCACCATCAGTTTGGTCCAAATGTTCCGTCACTGTGTCCACGTCGTCCCCTCTGTCGTAAAACTGTGGCTACGTGGCGTCAGCGGTGTGTTCTGTGTGATCAGTGGTTGATGTAGTACGGGGGTGTCAAACATACGGCCCGGGGGCCAAAACCGGCCCGCCAAAGGGTCCAATCCGGGCCATGAAATGCAAAACTTACACTGAAAATATGAACAGTCATTTTAGTTCAGGTTCCACATATACAGCAGGCCAATATGATCTATTCGATACCTAGATAATAATCTATAAATGACAACTCCAAATGTTTTTTATTTTAGTGTCAAAAAGGAAAATTGCATGAAACTGTTGATATTTACAGACTATCACAAAAAAAATGAACAACCTGAACAAACTGAAATTTCTTAAAAATAAGTTTATTTTAACAATATTCTGCCTGAGTTTATCATTTACACGTGTTCATTACAACTTATAGATCACAGTGGATCTAATGCAAATACACAAAACATTTAATAACAGGCAGAATATGAAAATGTTTACATTTACAAACCAAACTTTCTCAAAAAATATAAATAACCACAACAAATATGAACAACCTGAAATGTCTTTAGAGAAATAAGCGCAATTTTAACAATATTCTGCCTGTTATTAAATGTTTAGTGCATTTGTAGATCCACTGTGATCTGTAAACACATGTTCAAATTATACTTACTTTTCTTGAGAAATTTCAGGTTGTTCATGTTGTCCAAAGTTTTTTTAAAGAATAGTTTGTAGATGTAAACATTCTTATACTGTCATTTTACTTTTCTCATCATTTATGGGTTATTCTGTTGTTGTTTTACTGGTCTGACCCAGTTTAGATCATATTGGTCTGAATGTGGAACCATGACACCCCTGATGTAGAACAAACGCCACAACAGAAAAAAGACAAAACCTGTTGGATGAACTTGAGAGTAGATTTGTGAATATAGTTGTGTGTAATGAGGGAAACAAATAAAGCATTTGTGCTGTTGGATGGTCTCCTGGTTTGTTTGTGTTGTTGGATGGTCTCCTGGTTTGTTTGTGTTGTTGGATGGTCTCCTGGTTTGTTTGTGTTGTTGGATGGTCTCCTGGTTTGTTTGTG
>JAPQRP010023212.1:0-15524 GCA_037367295.1 Apogon hyalosoma
GATAGATAGATAGATAGATAGATAGATAGATAGATAGATAGATAGATAGATAGATAGATAGATAGATAGATTAGATTAGATTAGATTGTTGAGATATGTTCAATGTAAATGTAAAACAATAATATCTCAAATATGCATACAGTGCAATAATGTGCTAATGAATGACTCCTGTCTCTACTCATCTAACTCCTCCACCCAGTGTTGCATTAAAAAAATCTTACGGCTCTAACACTAACACGATAGTTTTGACATTTGACATCATTGTGGTATTTCTGTGTTGCCATTTTTACACTCCCTGTTGTCATGTGAAAGAACGACAACTCAGTTAAAGGCTGGAAATAAAAATTGTTGCCAAAGACACATAAGTGATGTTTTCTTTTGTAGGGATGTAGTCGTTTTAACACCACATGTGGACATATTCCACCAAAACAACTACCCTCCCAACACTATTTTGCAAAAAGCGCTGTTGCTGCATCCAGCACTTGATTCACTTGAGGAACTAGAGAACTTTTAGTCCTGCTTCAGAATGATAGTGAATGGCGATGGTGTGGAGATCTGAGTAGATGTGACCAGATAAAGTGCCTTCACAATACTAACATGTCCTCCCATTTAACTGCACCAGACAGTTCCCTGTTACGGCTCCTAACCCTTATTCCACTACATCATGCTTTACTTCAGCTCATACTTGACCGGACCCCAGCCCCAGGTAGCCTCGTATGCACAAATGTCCTCGTAACGGTGGATGTTCTATCTCGTATTACCATCTCTCTTTCTTTCTTCCCCTCCTCACTCCCCCTCCCTCCTTTCCTCTCATTCTCTTTAATATTAATTTGTTAGACGGAAGTGGGGTCAGTGATGGACCCTGTCATTCAGCTGCTGGGGGTCCTCGAATACAAAAGCTTCAGCCTTCTCTGCTCTTCAGCTCAGACAAGCCCTGCAGGATGCCTGGAAACATCACATCAGGTAAATATTTAACACATCTGATTGGAGAAATATCTGCTTTTTGCATGAATTCCTATACTTCTGAAATATTCTTTAATTTTATGTAATTTAGTCCAGTTCATTTGGATTTCAGATTAGTTTTACTCTGTTTTGTGAGAGCATTTGTAGACTTTTTTTGGGGAAATAATGGTACTTTTAGTGTTGCTTTTTCAGATATTATACAAAAAATAAATAAATAAATTTTCCGAGGCTAAAAAGTCAGAATGAAACAGTATAAATGTGATTTACAAAACTGTTGTTTACTGAAGGTCCTATTTTGTTTGTGAAAATGACCAGAAGTTTTAGTTTTCATTAAAAATGTTAGGAAAATATAGAAATGCTGAAACTGTACAATCTCTAAGCTTGGTCTGAATCGTTTGATCAGTTTTTATTTTTAATTCCACTCGATGAAATGCTTTTTTTAGGCTTAGTTTCTTTTTATTATACTAAATCCTCCTTGTATTTGACTGTTTTCTTGTCCTGTTGTCTGTTTTACATTCAGTTAGTTTTCATTGTCTTCAGCTCTGTAACGCTCAGTGACATGTTGTTGGATTGTTTTTCTCTGTGGTCTCGGTCAGTGTCCACGGTGTGGCTGTGGTCCGTCTGTCTGTTGTGCATCAGGCTGACCTCTGTGAGTGCAGCACCCATCTGCACCAACGCTCAGGCCGGGTGTCATGTCCTCGCACTAGCCAACCTGTTTGACCGGGTGATCCAACACTCCGCCAAGATGCACGGCATTTCCAACGACCTCCACAATGAATTTGTAAGTCTGTGCATCACGTGTGACCCTTTCTAAAGGATACTGAATGATGTTAGACTGAGGACGATATTCCAATGTGCACTACGCTATGTGTGTGAGTGAACTGAATGTGTACTTTCTTTTGCATCTGTTTTGTTTGCCAACTACTAGAGTAATTGATTTAATAAATTTGAATTATCTCATGGTGTCTTATCTCAAGTTTCCATGTGTGAAACATAGCTTTAATTTTCTGGTTAAAACTAAATATCATTACATTTCCAACACTCACCTGCAATAAAAGAATACAATGAATTCTATAACAATTACATTTTCCCATGAACGATAATTACAGTAAAACAAAAATAATGTAATCCTATCGCTGTATAACAATACTGTATAATATCTATTTTCCTGGTCTGTTGTTGTGCTTATTTTAATCAAAACTGTTTTGTATGTTGTAAGTTAAAACTCAAAGATATAAACAACTGTTGGTAAGCACGAATTGTCTACTGATCGAAAATGTTCAATAACCTTTAAACCACTAACTATATCAATACATCAAAATAATTCAGATAAAATGCTGCTTCTCAGGTTTTCAGCGACGTTTTCTGTAATGTTTATTCACCGACAAAACCCATGTAATCTGATTAATAACAGTGGCTGTAAACACATGTTTTATATTCAATTAATAATATATTTAGCAGAAACTCACTTTTTCTTTGTTGTGATTTTCTCTGTTTTGATATAATTACCTAAATAGAAGGATGATATTATAATAAATGCTAAATGGTGACAAATCAGGAAAGGTTATACATTGAGATCATATTTTGAGGATTAAATGTGGTCTAAGGTAGATAAAACTTTAAAGGAGGTTTTTGTTTTTGCCAACAGATGAAGAATAATCAGATTTTTTAGTGTCTGATAATGACTGGAATAAACATTAAGGGTGTACAGTCTTACACAGTAGGAGGGTTAATGTCTATATAATTATCACAGAATCATGATTGTTGTTTAATGAACTGCATCGCAGATGGATCTGCTTTGGCTCTTTCTGATTTCTTGAACCAACGGGCCGTTCTACTACTTCATTCATCACTTGACCTCTGGACAGTATGTTGACATTTAGACAGCACATGACCTGTGACATTTCAGTTTTCCATTCATGTTTGTCCTTTCAGGAGCAGTACTTCCTGCCCAGTAAAAATCAAATCGGCCGGATCAGTCGCAACTGTCACACCTCCAGCATCCTCACGCCAAATGGCAAGGAGAACGCTCAGAGAATGGCAGTGAGTTTAACTTTTTTACTCACAGACATGTACGCTTACAACATTTTTATTGTTTATTCCCATTACAAACCTTACTTATAGTCATTTATGATTTAGGTTTGTAATGGTTATATACACCACATAAAAATAAATACAAATATAATAAACAAATAAATGTGCATTTCAAGCTTTTCAAAAAAATATTCAATTATTCTTATAATTGTAGTCAATGACACTGAATTGTTGCCTCCTATCTATTTACCTGATTTGCGTAATAGTTAAATCAATATTCATTTTCAATTAAAATGCATAATACTAAGTTGGTATTTATCAACATTTATCAAAGAAATGGCTGGTTTACCTGTGAATATGAAATGTATTCACCCATTTGCTTATGAATTACAGGTAAATTGCAAATTAGATTGTGATAGTTTGTCATATTTAACTGTCTCAAGTAAAAAGTTTGTGAATGGCACAAAAGAATAGCAATGAAGAGCCACCATAAACAGGCTGAGGAATGCCAATTATTACTTATAGTTTTTCTGCAATAAAAACAAGAGAAAGTTAAACCCAAAAGGAATCAATTCCTGAAACTCAGATGTCAAAAGTTTACTTTTCATCTTGATGCTCATTTAATGTGTCACATTAAAGCCGAACACAAATGTTCTGCTCTTCAGGTTAAATAATGAGATGTTGTTTTTTTGTTTTTTTTTTAATATATGTGTCTATAATTGATGCTCTGTCTGTTACATCACATGCACTTTTAAATGTTACTCAAATCACCAAATGACTCAGTCACAGTCTGTCCAATGTTAATTTACACAAAAGCTACTACTATATAGTACAAACACACCACTTAATTTCAGAACAGCTGCAGATGAACTTATGACTGTGTGGCTTAATTTAAGTGTGGTTGTACAGGAATACAGAGTATAGAAACAATTCTTGCACCAAGTTAAGGGATAAAAACAGTATTATAACCACTTAAAACACATCCACTGATAAAAATCAACATCATTTTAAATGAATATTTTATTTATGAAATGTTCACCTCTTTCCCTGCTGTCAGAAGCTGACTGTGTTTTCAAAACCACTTTGAAAACCCAAATGCTGTTGCATTAATTTAATCTTTGCCAAATATGTGAGTTAAAATTTAGTTATTGAATAATTTAGTGTAGAAAAGTTATATTCACACTGGAGACCTGTAAATCTAACAATGGGCACAGTAATACATAATGCAGAGAATGAAAGGACACTTTTCACACACTGACACAGAATATAAAGCATAATATGTCAGTTATATCATTGTGTGATCAACTTGCAATAGACAGGATAGAGTCTGTTGTTTATGTTCTTCCCCTTGAAACCCTCCAAATTCCTATAGTTTTTGCATACATTGAACCAAAAAAAACAGGGTTTACACTTCTAAAAACTTCAAGATGTTGCATTTCCATAACAAAACATCTAAAAACAGCCAGGCCTATATTACAAACTTTATCAACTTGTGTACTTACAGCATATTAAATGCTTCCAGTTACGCTCAAATTGAGAGAAACCCATCATGTTATTTGGTGTAACTAACATAACTGTGTCTATTTGAGTATACAATAAATGAATGTGAGTGAAAATTCAACACATTACCTTGATTTTTACTAGCAGTGGTGATGACCAAAAACCCCCATAATTCCACACTACTTCATGACAATGTTAAACTCCATGTTTTGTTATTATTTTAACTGACAGGAAAATCTGAGAAATTATGTATTTATTCTAATCTTTCTCCTGTGTTTAGACAAAATTCTCTGTTTTAAATCCACCTTTCAAGCCCACTGGAAACTAACAACAACAATACTAAACTTCTACATGAATGTTAATGGATACATTTAATTGTGTTGTAAATGTCTGCTTCATTTTGAAGTGGATTTTCAATATTCTGATGTTGTTGCAGAGAGAAGAGCTGACGGAGGTCATTCTGAAGCTCCTGGTGGCGTGGAGGGACCCTCTGTGGCATTTCCACCAGAGCATGTCTCACCACCACGACTTCAATAACTTCAGCTCCAGCAAAGCCCTGGAGATCAGCGACATGGTGCACGAGCTACGAAAAGGCGTTGAGAAAGTGGCCGAGAAGGTAAAATACATTTTATTTGAAGGGAAAAAAAAAAAACAGCACAAAAGGATACAATTTAAGATACATTTAACTTTCTTTTTGTTTTTAGCAGATTTAGTAGTTTATGTTGTTTTTAGATTTTTCCTTTTTTCTAGCAAGACTATGCACAGTTTTCATAAAACTTACAACTATGAACTTCATAGAGAACTGAAGAACAAGGGGGGAAATTATGAGGAAAAAATATTGAAGGGATAAAGGACATGATGGGGACAAAATTCAGTGATTGTAAAAATGAAAAAACTTATCACATGGCTTTTTAAACATTCTCTTATTCCTCCATTTGAGACTGTTGTTCATAGTTGCATACATATAATAAGTTGAATTAGCAGCTCTTTTCAGACTGTTTTAACAACTGAAAGCCGCTATCTTGGATTTTAATAGTGTCCATATTTAGACAAGAGGGCGGAGCAGAGAATCACTTAGCCCTGAAGCTCGCAAAGCTAATACTAATTTACCAAAAACAGATCACATTTCTAATTAACATTGTTTCATTAAACACAACCAAATAATTGAAGTTACTTTTTAAATATTATTTCATGTTGTGTTGGATAAGAGTCCCGTCAACTTTGTGTCGACACTCAGTTAGCAGGCTACACGACTTTCCAATGAGTAAATGCTAATGTTAGCCAGCTAATGTGGCTAAGTTATGCTAACTGGCTATGTATCGTAATAAAATACCACTAAATTCCATGACACATTTGTGTGAAAGAATCACTGAACTGTCTTAGAGTAATTTCTGACAGTGCAGCTCCAGTAGAGCTGCCTGTCATGGTACAAACTCTACTATTTACTAGACAGAAGCTCCAAAAGTCCAGCTCAGAATCATTGCAGATTTTACAACTTCTATTTGCCCTAAAGTTGTTTTGTAAAACACCACAGCAATGCAGATTCATCATTCTTAATTCATGTTAAAATGTATGTATAAAATAAATAAATATACTAATTTGTGCTATTTCTCCTATTTATTATGCTGGGTGATCGACCATATAATTCAATATGCGGTGGTGCTTACATTAGCCAATGTTGCTAAATTATTGTAACGAGGGATTGTAATTAAAGGAATAAACTTTTTTTTTTTTTTTTTTGAAAGCATAACTTTCTAAACACAACCTCAGTCGACTTGTCTGTTAGAAAAAAATGTTGTATTTGATAAACAAAAGCTCTGAAAGTGTAAATTAAGATGCCCACTTGAACTGGCATCCAGACACTTTCCTTTAGAAACATCTTCAGAAGCCAAATCCTTAATTATGCATCTGTTTTGGAATGAGTTTTCAACTAAAGGATTCATCTCAATAATTTTTATGCGATAAGATATTCTAAATTTATATTTGTGTTTACTGTGCAAAGCTGATATCCCTATATATATGTCCTTTTCAGATGCAGAATTTGGGGATGATAGGTAACTTTGTCTACAACCTGGCATCTCCAGAGACATTCTTAACATCTGACAGTGCTGAATGGCGCCTAATGAGAAACTATGACCTCCTCTACTGCTTTCGCCGAGACTCCAACAAGGTCCAGAACTACTTGAAGCTCCTCAAGTGTCGCATAGTTCCAGAGCACGGATGCTAATCCCAAGAAAAATTCCACTGGAAATATTTCTAGTACAGTTCATGTGGGTGGAACGTCTGCAGAGACTCTACGGGGATAAAGGTGTAGCTATTGTGTTTTCTTTGGGCCGATTATGGGATGTTAGACCATATTCACAACTGTCATATCATGATTGAAGTGCCACTGGAAACAAGTATGATCAGGATGGAATGTGTGTGATGTTATTATAGACTTGTGTACAGAAAATACAATGTATAAAAATATATGAATAATATAAACCATTTCAACAAACCTGTACGGAGTGTTTTTATTTGAACAGAAGTGTTAATAGAACACGCCAACTATTGTCAGTTCATTATGGACAACAAAACCCAGTAATGACAGCATAGTTAAATGAGAGGTTTACATATTTGATACAGTATTCATCCGCACAAAATAACACATTATTTTAGGAGTGATAGATGCTCAAACTCTTTCTGATGAAATTCTAAAATCCTGTAAAATTACACTCAATAAAATGTATATTTTATACCAAACTAAAATTCATCTAAGATAAAATTACTTTTCAAAGGCTGAGTGTGCAGAAGTGGAATATAATGTATATGAACGGGCTCGTGACACCATTTTAACGTTCATAGTAACGTTTTCATTGGTATAAAAAGTTGTTTATTTTGCTCAGAATTAGTTGTTTAAATCTACAGATGGAGCATTTCTTCTTCATGGTGCAGGACGTTTTACTAATTGCTCATTAGTTTCTTAGAACAGACCAACTGTTTTATACCCCTTTAACCAAAAATTCCTGCTCAAAGAAATCTTTTCTTACAGTACTTCTGTTGTAGCAGAGTTCAAGGTAAATTAGTTATCTGTACTCTTAACCATTAGACCCCTAAATATAAATACAAGTCTAATTTCTTAATGTGCAGACATTATTGTTAAAGCCTTATTTCTTGGAAGCATAAATATACTTTAAGTGACAAACTTTTTTTTTCCCTCAAGGTGGTTTATAAAATTTAGTTGAAAGCACTAAGAAATTAGAAAATATAAATTAGATAATTACAAATTAGACTTTATCTTTTTAAAAAAAAAGGACAAATATAACAGTCTGCAAAGGAGACAAACTGTTGTTGAATTTAATTCTGTCTTTTATCAGACTTCTTTTATCTTAATCACTCCGGGAACAGCTTCTATTTTCAAAATTTCCTTAGAAAAAAAAAAAAAAAAGACAAGTAAACCCTGTGCACAGTTCCATTTTGTTTATTCAATGACAAATAGAAAAAATAAAAGAACAAAACAGCAGTGTGTGTGGTTTCAACTGCAGATGAGCATCTTTATGATGCAGCCGCTATACTGATGGCCTCTGACCTTCCACTACTCTGTTCTACACAGGACACATGAACAGATCCATCCCTGCAACACAAAAATAATTATATGTACAAACTGTCACAGAGACGTGATCATGAACTGATGGCAAAACACTGAATACCTTTTCATGGTCACAACTGCGTCGATGTCATGGTTTTCCTCTCTGGGCTGCAGATCTCTCAAAATAATCTGTAAAATTACAAACAACACACAATTTGAAGGGCACATCTATGACTCATACTGAACAGAGAGACAACACCTGCAGGCTTTAGAAGGCAGAAATCAGGGGGTACGGGCTGAAGGTGAGTTCCGTACCTTAGCGAGCTTTTCTGGCTCCTCTGTGCCACATTTCTGGTAGATCTCCAGACAAAGGGAGGACAGATCTCCTCCTCCACTCAGGACGTGATGTCTGCGAGCCGGGAGGGGAGTCCCAGATGGAAGGAGAACATTGAACACTGTGGCTCCACATTCATCCACCTCCTAAACAAAAGTAGTTTAGTGCCGAGAAGAACATCTACTAAACTGACTTCAACACCTTTACATACAAGTGTAACGCGTCATTATCCATTTTCTACAGACAGAATACCTTCAGTAATATGTCTGCAGCAGAAACATCCACAGTCTCTGACTCTTCCCCATTAAGTCTGTCTCTGCCGACCAACAAACCAGCTTCCAGGGCCGCACCCACGGCGATGACTTCATCAGGAGGGGCGGAGCTAAGAAGCTCCACTTCAGGAAACATTTCCTGAATCATCTGCTGGAGACGAGGGATTCTGGCAGAGCCGCCACAAAGAACCACCTGAAACACACACAAGACATTCAAGACTGGAAGATTCAAGAGGCATCTGTCACATAGTCTAGAACCACATTTACTAAAATGTTGTGTTTTATAATAGTCAGGATTAATTAAGGTCTGGACCAGTCAATGTATTTATGATGTCACACTTTGCACAGAACATTTCACAGTTTAGGACCATGGATAATATCGGCTGTTTTCCTCCATATTACTAATCAAGAATAAAGGACGAGTGTGAAGACTGGCCACAAATCCTAACCAAGGATCGGATGTGATCTTTCTGATTCTTTAATAATTCCCTTCATACTGAGCTTCTCCAAACACTGACCTCACAATTTAAACAGTTAGCTTTGTTTGTACCAGTGTTTCCCACCCTTTTTTGGCTCGTGACCCCATTTTAACATCACAAATTTCTGGCGACCCCAGACATTCAAAATGGAGACTTTTTTTTGCAAAAATTAATCTGTTTTTGATCTTGTAATAGTTTACTATACTATGTTGCAAAATAAACGGTAGTTTTAGATGACATTTAGTCTATATAATGTATATTATTATGGACAGAGGCAGAAAAGCCAGGTGTAGATTCCTGCATAAAGTGAGAATTTGATTTTCCTTGGTCAGGATATGTAAAGTCAGTCCAGCTTGTATTTACAAGGATGAAAATTAATACTGAACAAACAATAACTGAAACTATGAATTATGAAAGAGCTGCAGCATCTGAAACCGACCACAGTGCCTCAAACGTACCACAGTGCTTCAGTTTCAGACTCACAGTTTGACATGTCTTATGTATTGTGATTGTCTCTCTCAACTCACCATATATTTTTATTAGTAAGTTTTTTTTTTAATCAATTACTAAAAATTTCAGGCATCCCCATTGGAATTCCAGGTGACCCCATGAGGGGTCCTGACCCCAAGGTTGAAAAACACTGGCTTATACCATAGAAAATTAGCCCACTGTCTATGACTGGATCTACATGCACCTGACCATTCCTATCTGTGTTTTTGGATTTCAGGTTCACACTAATGTGCACTGCATAGTAAATCTGTCTCTACTGTCCCACTTAATCAATATGGTGACTTCATACACTGTACCTTGTTAATGTCGTTGGTGGAGAGGCCTGCCTCCTGCAGCAAGGATCTAATTGGCTGGATGCTTTTGTTAAACAGAGCAGAGCAGAGCAGCTCAAACCGAGCTCTGAGGAAACAACAAAGGATGTATGTCAAATTTATAATGATAATATATTCACCATGACTTTATTTTATTTCTGTGGCATATTTTTAGATGCACAGATAGATGTACATACATCACACTTTACTGAGGAACAGAAGTGGACTAAGCACAGAGGGCCCATCTACCATAGGGCCCCACCTACTAAGTGTTGTGATAATGGAGCATAAAAACCTCTGGGTGAAGTTACTCTATTGGTGACCAAATATCACTGTGTTTACTTGGTGGTAGAAATAATTTTACAGTTTAGCTAAATGACAATTAAATCATGTACACTGAAACGTAAGGAGTGAGAGATGTTTGGGTCTAGTCTCAGCTGTCACTTAAGTGTATTTTTCTTTATATGAAATTCAGCCTACCTGGAGACATTGCAGTCAAAGTCAATGCCATCATGCAGAGAGTCGACAAAGCAGTTGGCAGATCCCAACGAAGACAGCGAGTGCTTAGCCATGTCTGCACCGTTCATGAGCTTCAGCATCGCCCGAGCGTTGGTGCTCACATCATGCCTGAAGGAGCTGCACAACAAAACAACTAATAAGATGAAGCTGGAGCAGCAAGTTGGAGCTGCTTTATTAAAAACTAGTGTTCCCTTGTTATTCCTAAAGAAAAACAACATCAACCTGATTTATCTAATCAGGTTACAGATATTAACTCTATAATACCATAACAGGATTGACATTTTTGGATGAAAGAATGTCCTCACTTCACTCCTGTAGAACATTTGAAAGCTATGACTGAAATGTGTGGGAAGAACTGCATCATGAAGCAGAAGTACTGACACTACTGAGGGCTTCACATGCAGGGTATTTACCGTTTGAATTCTGTGGCGAGGTGCTGGGCCAGGGCTTGGGTGAAACTCTCTCCTCCGATGCTGTGGTCAGTGTGGGTGTTGAGAACCCGGAACATTCCTCCGTTCACCTGCAGCACTGTCACACTGAGAGACGTCCCACCCAGCTTATAAACCAGGACATGACTGTCAGGAACAAGAATGGAGAAAACAGAAACAGCACAAAGTAAAATAACTGTAACCTTCTCTCTTGAGATAACATGTGGAAGACCCACTGTCAGGAACAGCTGAGCTGAGTGAGCACTGAGGCAGAGGGCAGGTGCTGCACCTTTTTCCTGATGGACAGTCCTGCCCAATGTTGTAGGCCAGCAGAGCAGCAGCTGGTTCATGGATCAGCCTCAGCACGTTGAAACCTGCAGCCTCAGCTGCCTCCCTGCAAAAAACACACACAAACTGTTGGTCTGTATGTCACTACTTCACAAAACTATAGTCATCTCAAATAGTGCCGTGGCCTACCTCAGGGCATTCTTCTGAGCATGTGCAAACTCAAAAGGCACAGTAATGACTGCATCTGTAACATCAGAATCCAATGCCGACTGAGCAGTTTCTGTCGGGAAAAAAAAGAACATTCTTCTTTGTTATTAAAACAACAGACGACTTTCTTTTAATCTCTATTAAATTGGTTCATCTGCAATTTTGTTCCCCTGAACCTTTACTAAAATTAAGAATGTATGTATTATGTACTAAAGGTAAGAGCATGTGCAATTATATTGCAAATATGTAAAGTGCTATAAGTCATATAAGTAGCAGATACTCTTATATTTCCTGTTTTAACTCTATTTTTTACACTGCAATTTCCCCACAGTGGGAGCAATAAAGTTATATCTTATTTCATCTTATGTAATATGATTGGTTGGTTGTGGTAGCAGCTCAAGTGACCAAATTCTCTACTCTCTCTATTCACTGATTTGTCTCAGATGGCTAAAATTCTCTCAATTTAACTGAGGGCCTTTATTGTTCCTTTAGAATGTGCCTGGGTTTCAGTGTGTGTATTACTGTAAAGATTACCTTTCATTTTATGGAAAATAAGTTTGGCAACATCTTCTGGAGCGACATTCTCTGTATGATCTCCAACTTTAATCTCATAATAAGGCTTGTCTCCTCTGTTAATCACCTGAACAGAACAATGATCCAAATAATGAGCCATTTCAGCTTCAACAAGTGCTTTGAAAATCAATACTAAGAACAAAATATCAATAATAACAAAATAATAAATAAAAACAATAAACACAATAAACCATACTGACAAACAGACTCACCTGACACTTGGTCTCTCCTTTGTGAGCTTGTGTCTCAGGGTCATCAAAGCTGAACATTAACAAAAATGAGGTGAAAAATGGCACAGTATTATTTACAGGGAAGTTTTTTATTCTGCTGAGATTTTGCAGCATCAAATAGTGAGTCACCTTCTTCCCAGCACTTGCTTCACTTTTACGACTGTGTTGGTAGCATTACGGACACGTCCTTGTTTTGCTGCGATCCCTACAATCTGAAAAACAACCAGTCAAATAGTAAGTTTATGCCTCCTCTGCACATTTCTGCCTCTCCACAGTCAAAAAACAGAGAACTCAGCAAAGACATGAACAACTAGAGCTGCAGCTTCCTTTGCCTGAAACCCAAAGGCTGTTTGATATGAAACTACTGTAAATGATTGGGGATGAAAGCAAACTATTTACAAAATCCACTGTACATAAGTAAGCTAGTTTCAATTCCATGCATAGACTGAAATATATGACATACAGTCCAGAGGTCACTGAAATGTGAATTTTTTAAAGGCTGATAAAATAACTAACAATGCCAGTTTAACACCATCAGAAATATAAAACTTTTGACTTTATTACAAATTAAATAACAGCTGAATTCAACATGCAAGTCAGAGTAATAAATTCCAATCTTTAACAAATCAATCTGTCATACTGGACATGAATCTGAAAACAATTACTCATCAGTGTGGAACTGAACATCCGCCTAGGGGTAATTTTTATATTTAGCTGTTATTTTCCCTTAAAGTCAGTAATTCCGGGAGAGAAGCCTATTCGCAGTTAGTCATCATCCACTACTGAAGCCTAGTTCTACCAATATTAAATATATTCATTTGGATTTGGATCAGTCTGGGCATTGCTAGTTAAGGAACAACAAATGCCACAAAATAAATTCAACCAAGCTTGCCAAAGTAAGCATCTAAAGGTGAAGCATCAGTTTTACCTGCTCGGTGTCTCTGTAACCCACCACAGCTGGAGTCACTCTGTCGCCTGCATCATTAGCCACCACATCAGCCCGTCCATCCTGAACATACACACATAGAGGTCAAAGCTGATTTTACACAACATTTAGTGACAACAAATGTACCTGAGCTGGTTCTTACTACTGCTGTTAGCCTAGTACTTTTAATAAAGCTATGACAATTACCTGATTGTCATAAAGCGAATCAGTTTGTTTCACAATGCTGTTACAAAACAATTGAGGAAACCAGTAGTTTTTGCATCTTTTGATGTCTGGATTAAGTTTAAAATTAATAAAAGTATTAAAATGTGACAAATGTAGAGGTGACTAAGGAACTGCCTATGTAACGGACGTGATTATGTGATTGTAAATAAGCTAAAACACTGTTTTTCAGCAGACTACAGTAGTCTCGCTTTAACATTAAACTGAAGAAGTATAACAGTTTGTCAAGAGGATTAAACTGGCTTCAACTAACCTTAAATATGGCCACACAAGCACATGTATACCCGAAATGAACTCCAATCGCAGCCATGCTGAAGTTAGCAACTGGGAGGGCTGCAGGCTACGCGTACACCACCGGTTCCGCTTCCGGTTACATAAAGTCCGGTTCTACATTTTCAAAATAAAAGCAGAATACTCTGAATAAATAATGTAAGAATAAGAATAAATACAGTAAAAATCATATCGACACTGCAAACCATGTACATTTTAGTGTAGTAAAATATTTACATTCTGGTTTGATATTATTACATGTATAAAACAAATACAACATCATTTGCAGCATAAAAGTTGCTATTATCCGACAAGAATTGTACTTACAATGCTTAAGTTTAGTATAAACAGCAGGAGCACATAAACTGTATGAAATGTATTTCCCCGAAACGTTGTTGAGTCAATCATTTCATTATTATTACTATTATTATTATTATTATTATTATTATTATTATTATTATTATTACTATTGTCAGCAGCAGTAGTAGTAGTAGTAGTAGTAGTAGTAGATTTATTATCTATTTATTTCGGTATTTTAAAGTACCTGCCATTGAAAGCACCTCCTCTTACGAGACATTTACCTCTTTACTATGTATTTTATTTTATTTTATTTTATTTTATTTTATTTTATTTTATTTTATTAACAGATCATCATTTAATCTATATCAGCTGTTATACTTTATGCCCCTTTTATAGTCGTGCAGATTGCTGGGAGCATTAAAAAAAATCTTGTTTCGTGAATTGACGCAAAAATGAATGTTTTTCCCATGTGTATTTGTTTTGCGGACACTGAAATTGCGGCAGAGAAACAAGATTAGTAGTAGTTTATTACCATTGTCCTTGGTGTGCTGTTCTTTTTTTCTGTCTGATAACATCTTCTCCGTAGTTTTGGTTGATCTGTACATCACAGTCAGCTGACTTGTGTGTGTGACCCTGCAGTGATATTTGTGTGTCTGCGTTGACGGAGCTGGACTGCAGTTACACCCACATCTATAAATATCGACCCAGTGCGGTACCATGTTGGTGTTTTCTCTCGTCATTCTGCTGTTTTTCAGAAGAGTTTCCCCTTCAGCTGCAACCAACTGTGAAGGTTAGACAGCATGGTGTGAATAAAACATTAACATTGTGTCTCTGCGGTCACACACAGTGAACACAACGGTTTAATCAGAATAAATCACGCCTGTGTGTCTGTGGACATTTCTGTGTCAGCACAATCTGCCTTAAACGAGGTGGAGCAGCTTCCATCATGAACCTAAGTCATTTTAGAATTATTAGAAGCAGACATGACTGAGGAGGTTTTCAATAAGTTTATGACAGACGGGGAGTTTATAGAGCCTCATTTTAAGAAAAAACGATGGATAAAATAAAACCAGTTTGAATAATGGGATCAAACTGAGGGAAAACATTACAAGAATGACAAAAAAGTGGGCAATAATGAAATTAAAATGAATGCATTTTCTTAATAGAAATTATGCAACAAAATGTACCTCAAATACAAACAGCAGATGCTGCGTTTACGTACGCTGGGAATTTTGACTCTTCGTTTAACATTCGTTAGGCTTTTCCTGCATATAATTACAGCTTTTTCCACCGTAATATCACAGCAGATACATAACGACTTTATAATTGTAATGTTATGACTTTATCAGGTTATTCTAAGGTTAGGCTGTCATTATTTCAACGTTATGACTTTATTCTTGTGATATACTATGTCTTCATTATGACTTCTTTGTTTTCTTGTAATATCCTCCTGAGGCCCAGCAAAAATATTTTTGTCCTCTGTAGGGAACAATAAAAATATAGATAGATAGATAGATAGATAGATAGATAGATAGATAGATAGATAGATAGATAGATAGATAGATAGATA
>JAPQRP010023296.1:0-15517 GCA_037367295.1 Apogon hyalosoma
TATCTATCTATCTATCTATCTATCTATCTATCTATCTATCTATCTATCTATCTATCTATCTATCTATCTATCATTAAATATACTGTTATACTGTTGTTGTTTCTATATAGATACTTTAATATATCAGTTTACTTTGATACTTTTTGTGGTTATTGTTTCAGCTGGTTCTGGAATAAAGGACACGTTTGTCCTTTTCAGAAATGTATTTGAAATTTTTTTTGCTACTCAAATAGTTGTTTAATTGAATTGAATCAAATCAAATAATCAATAGAATAATCAATTACAAATATAATCAATAGCTTGCAGCTCTACTGTTTTTATCTCTTGGACTCTGTTTGAAGGGTACGACAGTGCTGCTTTCCCAAATTTTTTTTAGTGATTGGATTTTTTTTGCCATTGAATTAGATGTCATTTTTGATCCCGTTTTGCCTCTATGTGTTTGTGTCTGGCAGCTGGTGCTTATTGCCTGAGGTCTATATTGTACCAATTACATCAGTGCAGCCATGTTATAACCTGTGACCCTCGTGTGTGTGTGCGTGTGCGTGTGTGACAGATGCAAACATGTGGGTTTACGAGCATAAGCATATGAATGCTCATTGGGTTGTGTGTGAAAGTGCAGCAGCATGTGGCAGCGTTGGCGGTTGGATCTCAGTCAGGGGTCGTCACTGCCCTCAGGCTGAGCAGACCCTGCTGACCGCAGCCTCGTCCTGCGTAGCTGGAAATCGCAGGAGAAAGCTGAGCAAGCAGAGAACGCCACCAAACAAATACCCTTCTCACACATATACAGAAAGAAAAAAAATGTGCACATGTACCCACACGTGCTAAAAGAATATGTGCAAAATTTAAAGCAGTGTGTTGACATGAGTAGAACCTGGCAGCAATGGAACTACATGCTGCTACAGCCATATAGCATTAAACTGAAAAGACAGGGTTTAAATTAATCAGTACAGTTTTACATGGACCATGCACAAAATAAGTTTAGAAACATGCATGTTTGCATTGTTATTTCCAAAGTTGGAACAGTTCATAGCAAACCCCAAAAATGACCACTTTGCATTATATGCATGAGACTGTTTTAACCAGGGACCTCCAGGTTGGATTCATAAATAAGTATTAATACCCCCCCAACAAAACAAAAAAAAAAAAAAAAAAGAGGAGGCAAGGGGTATTGTTTTTGGTTTGGTTTGTTTGTTTGTTAACACTTTACCAGCAAAACTACAGGTTGAATTCATACTAGATTGGGTTTATAGATTGCCAGTGACCCAGAATACATATCATTACATTTTGGGAGAGGTAGGTCAAAGTTCAAATTTATTATGATTTTTAAAAAATCTTCCCATTTACTTATAATGGGCAAAATACATGCGAGGGGCAGAGTTTGTTGTGCCTGGCACTACTTGTATTTATTTATGGGGAGGGGGGCACTGCCTAGATGTCTGGAGAGTCAGTTGGAGAGTCAGCTTGTAACCAAAGAGTTGCCAGTTTGATTCCCCACACCGGCAGAGTGTTGTTGGCTGTTGTGCCCTTGAGCAAGGCCTTCAACCCCCTATTTGTGCCTGATACGGCAAGCCCACTGCTCCACTATGCAGGACGTGATGCATGCATGACCTAAGGATGGGTTAAATGCAGAGGGCCAATTTGGGTGTGTGGTGCATGTGCATGTCCACGTGGTGAGGCACCCTGTTGTCAGAAGGCCCGTTGGTCAGAAAATGGTTAGGGTTCAATTTATCAACTAAATCCAAACTAATTTCCTGACTAACGGGCCTTCTGACAATAAAGTGGGCACCGTCCACCTGTGAAAACCCTACTGACAAAGAGTCTTAATTTACTTGATTCAGCCCAGTCTTTTTCACAATGCACATGTAAAGCAGGTTAATAAGGGAAAAAAGCTGTCTGTTAAAAAAAGAATCAGTAAGAAATGCAACTTAAAATACACCAAGACAAGTGAGAAGGTCACAAAATAAAAAAAAAAAAAAAACAAAACAAACACTCCACTTGAATCTGCGTGCTATGAGATAGGAGGCTTCCTCATACCTGATGCAACTGTTAAAAAATGTAGTCTAATAAGATTCTAAAAAAAAAAAAAAAAAGGTTTAAAGCTACTGGATAAAGCATAAAAATAAAAAATAAAAAAAACAAACTTGTTACCAAACCAATCAAGTACCAGGGACTACTGTGAAGTCAGTTAAATGTCCATGAAGCTCCTGCGGTGACTCCAGATGGAGGTAAATCAACAATTATCCGACTGATCCGCTGTGCACTGATGGATGTTACAGCAAAACAGAGAGAAGCTTCACCTGTTGGACTGAAATCCACTGATGACTCATGCCAAAGATAAGTGACCTTCTTCCATTACTCTGCGCCTGTTGTTGAACAGCGTCGTCGTAAAAGCATCGTGATCCCCGACTGTTTGAATGATGCTGCTCGAAGTCAGCGTCTAAACAGTTGTGATGTAATAAGTAGTTTTTGTATGATATAATTCTGCTTTAAGATGCTCAGACTCTCACTGGGAAAAGCCAGATGCCATGTACCGCGGTCACATGATGCATCACTGGCTAAATTATGCATAAGGAAGAGAAATGTGCCTGGTGTAGCCCAGGTATTCATGTACTCAACCTCGCAAGTGTGTAAAGGACTAAGTTGCTTCGAGTGCATTAGAGTGTGTGCACGTGTACAGTCCCATGTCATAACATGTCAAGTTAAAACGTTCACTCTCCAGCTGTGCCCTGGAGAGTTTGATCCTAAAAGGCTCTGAAAGGCTTTTCTCACTGAGCTGTTTTTCAGACCAGAACATGTCCAGCGCTGTTACCCTGTTGGATGTGTGTACACGTTTCCTGCAGATCGTTCTTCTGTAATTCTGCAAACTAATGAAGACAAACTACTCCCTTAAAGCGGCTGATGTGCTTTTCAGCTACATTTAACTCTTTACATAGATGTATAGATGTCTTGGTGCCTAAACATTCCAAATATTCGTCGTGCTTAAATGTTGACACCAGTTCTGTCGCAGGTTATGTTCATGAGCTGCTGACGCTGTCTTAGACGTGTTAAGGCTGCGTAGTGTTAATGGATTTATGGTCAAATTTACACATATTTGGTCTTCATGAATTATCACACGTCTCTTCACATGTGTAAGGCTATGTCTACACGTAGCTGGGTATTTTGGAAAACGGATATTTCCCCATTTTTAACCCATAAAGACCCAAATATACACCAGTGACCTGAAGCATCTACTGATCTAAAATGTTTAATAACTTCTGATCCACTAATCCTATCAATACGTGTAAATAATTGGTGTAAAATGCAGTTTATCATCTTTTCATTGTCATCAGATATGACCCATTTGGACGTTCAGAGGCTATGTAGTTACCATGGATACCCAATCATCTTCTACAACATTAATTCACCAGGAGAACCCATTGAGTTAAATCAGTGACAGTGGATGAAGACACTTCAGTTAATGACACATTTTACTGAAAAAGTCATTTTTTCTCAAGTTTTCTCTGTTTTTGATATGATTACCCTCAAATGTAATCTCAGCATGATGATTAAAGTACGTGATTAATACAATAAATATAGAAAAATACCAGATATTCACTGAAAAAATGCACAATGGAGAGGATAATATTATGATAAATGGTGATAAATGACTTATGAAAGGTTAAATAGAGAGAAAAATTATTTGGGAATATTGACACAAAAGTAGCACTAGGCCTTTATGGGTTAAAAACACCCTCATGCACACGTTTCAGGTGAATCTTTGTTTACACAGCCCCGTATATCTGCACCATCAAGAACATGCCAAGCCTGTAGATGGCAGTGTGGTGAGACGATCCACTACCATTAACCAATCAAAATCAACCAAAAATCACAACAAAACTTTACTTCCATTAGTTGAACACGTGATGCAAATGTGTTTCCGTCAAAAACCTGTGATGTCCGACATCTCCATTTCCCTCAGTTTACATGCAAACGTGAAAATGGAGACTTGCAGAAATCTCCACTTTAGAAACCGTCATTTTCAGCGCATGTGGCCATCGTTGTCACGTAAATGATAGGCACGAATGCAGAAAAAAATTCTCCATTTTGCCAGATACCCGGCTACGTGTAAATGTAGCCTAAAACGTACCGTCCAGTTTGTTTAAACTGCAGCTGTTTTCCATTCTCACCCTGACACACCAGCGTCTTCCTAAACTACATTTCTGCTGCCTGTAAGCCCCCACCACTGTTACCGCATCCACCTGCTCAGAACATGGAGCCCAGACACCAAACTGTAATTGTATGAAACATTCCAAAAACGTGTTATCCGAGTCAACATTATCAAGGAGAGAAGCACCTCCACTTGTATGAACATTTGTCAGTAATTTAATAACATACAAATACAATTATTTATTTTTTTTACCATTAAATATCAATAAACTAAACAGCATACAAGTATATTATGTGGTGCTAGTGAAAAATGTGTCTTATGCGTAAAATTGATCAAACTTAACTTAAACGTATTCATATTATCAGTAGTAATTTGTAGAATATCACCTCCTGTCAGTGTATTCCATTATGTGTAATTTCCCCGTCAGTAATAGAGATTGTGTGATGTGAACCATATGTGGACGTTAATCAAATACCACAATGAATCACGTGTTTATCTTTTCATTTTTTGATGACGTCTTTTTTTTCGTCGTGGCCATAGTTTTCATATGTGCTGTGATAATATCTATCATCTTAATGGATTCCATTACTGAAATTACTGTGAAATTATGAAAATGACAGCTATGGGGTGGCTACGGCTCGGGAGGTGGAGCAGGTCATCCAATAGTGGCAGCTCGAATCCATGTGTCATTGTGTCCTTAGGCAAGACACTTCACCCACTTTGCCTCCAGTGTCACTCACACTGGTGAATGAATGTTTAGCGATGGTCGGATTGGCAGCCACGTTTCCATCAGTGTAGCCCAGGGCAGCTGTGGATGCAGATGCATCTTACCATCACACATGTGTGACCGTGGAGTGAATGAATAATGGCTCAAATGTAAGGGCCTTGAAAAGCACTATATAAATCCACTCCGTTATTATAATCATTACATTCCCATGGCTCCTATGATCTGTAATACTACTCACTAAATCTCGGCAGGTGAATATGGCCTATCTTTCTCACTGCTGTACAGCCTCGAAGCTACTGAGACTAAACAGGACTCTGAATTAATGACATTGTTGTGCTTTAACTGCTAGACGTGTACATTAGTAAGTGTTTACAATTTAAACTTCAACTAGATCATTTGTCGATGTTTAAACAAAGTGCCCCGGCAAGAAAAATGTATTATAATTATGAGGATATATTCTTTACGTTCCTTAAATATATACATTTAAAGCCATCCATCTGTTAAAGAGGAATACTGGTGACTGAAAATAATTTGGGGCCGAGAACACAGCCTTGGGGCATACCACAAGACAGACTCATAGCTCTCAGCATTGACTGAATAAATGAGATGTGAGCCATTCCAGCATATTTTATAGATAACCCACCTATCACATATAAAAGTGCTCAAAACAGAGAATGGAAATAACAACAATTTCATAAAATAAGTTTGTGCAAACCTACAGAAAACTCCCGTGTTTCCCACATTAGAATACATAGAAAATGTAATTATGTTGCAGCACATAGTGCACATGTGCTTAACATGTTACTACAGGTTGTAATGTGTGCAACGTGAAAAATATTCGAAGTGGCTATTGCCCCAGTACTGTGGGACTAACTTTCTCATGTGTCTGTTACCTCAGAGCCAGTCAGCGCCTTGGTTCTATCACGTGCAGACTGGTAACCAGTACTGTGGACATAAGCATCGCACATGCCATGGGCCTATCCGCTTACAGGAAAAGGCTAGGGGACCAGTTACCAGATATTTTGCGGATTCTAAAAGTTTTGCGTCCATACACGTATCGGTTCAAGAAATATCTGCGTTCAGGTGGAAACAGGAAAACTGAGTTAAAACGGTGTAATACGTATGTGGCACTGCACACAAACACAGACAGAGCCTATGGCAGGATACACTAAAGTCACAGAAGAATGCACTGAGCATGTGCATGAGCTTACGTCACAGGTTTTCTTCTTCTGGTCACATGGTACTATGGCATCATCGTTTCCAAAAAGTGGTGTTTTGACTATCCATACGGCAACGCAAGGGCGGCGGTGTGAGATTTTTCCACTCTGGGACCCATTTTCCCAAAATGCCATTTCAGGACACTGACAACACCAGTGTCATGTGGACAAAAGGCTGAAATGATATTAAACTTCAGCAGATTGACATAATTTCGTCATGTGTGTATGGGGCGTATACACCATATGTCACCACAATACTGTGGCAACAAGAGGCTAATGAGTTCATGGAACGGCACTCGTATTTTTGGGGGCATTTTGCCTGGGCTGGGGGTTACATTCTATGTGCTAGGGTTAGGGGATAGTCAGATTATGGCACTGTGCCAACACAAGAACCTGTATCAAACACAACACATCAGTGATGCAAGATGTAACCCCGCCCCCAGGGCAAAATGCCCCAAAGAATAGGAGTCCCTTCATGGAACAGTATCCATGATTGGCTCTGTGCCAACAAAATGTCCTACTGCTTATTGTCACAGTACAAATGCTAACATTTGATTGGCTCTGTGGCAACAGGCAAAATGATATTTCGCGCCACAGTACGGTGGCAGTAGCTATTGCCAAAAATATTTCCACATTGTGATCCTTGTTTACATGTGACAATATCTATGAAGCTATGAATCTATGACACTGCAAATAAATACAGCAAATTTGCAAATAGTCAAATGAAATAAAACATATGGTCGAACAATACTAATAGCGGTTGACTATAACTTGAAGTAAAGGTAAGCTATTTAGCCGTATATTTCAGTTTGCACATGATTTTTTTTTTTTCTTTTTGTCTTGAAGGGCATGCATAAAATGAAAAGAAAGCTTGCAAGTGCAGTAGAGGATTAATGACATGACAGTAGCTGTGTTCCCACTGATGTATTTAATAGGCATTTTGACATTTGCATTGAGACTGCAAAGTGTTTGTGTGTGTGTTTATACAACACTCCAAAGCAGTTTATGGAAATGCACATCATTCACATTTTCTTATTTGACTTTTCACTTTAAATTCGATCAACATGTTATATAAACCTAGTACAGTGTGTACTGAAGACTGTGGCCTTATCATAGAACTCCTGTTTACAGTGTTGGTCTAACAACAGCTAAGATACAACACAGGACTTTATTTATTTATTTATTTTATATTTTCTGATCACATCACCCTTTTTTTTTTTTTAGATTTTTGTGCAATGCGTCTAGTTGCAAATGTACCTTCAACTATCTAGTTATGTTTTAGTACAGAATTTTCTATAAATTTGTAGTAGTTAATAAGTTCAATTTTAGCCTTTGCTAAATTTTGTAAGATAACACAAGATAATTCTTTATTCGTTCCATGTCGAGGTACTTTTCCTATAAAGCTGAGGAGTTACACCTTTGTCTACCACAGAGGGCCCAGTGTTAGGACGCTCACGCTACCTTCACGTACAATGGGAAAGATGATCCTTTCCACTTGTGATTTTGAAATGAAACGTGTGCGTTATGTTCAAGTACTTTTGTTGTCATAGCAAAATTATCTGCTACAATATATATATTTTTTTTTTTTTTTGCAAATTGAGCATGTTCTGAATGTGCAAACGCAGCAGCAGAGCGTTTGTTCATCATTCTCTCTCGGCCACGTTGGAAAATCCAATGGTTATTTCATCTCGGCAGCTCGTGTATCTACATTTTTTCCCAGTACTCCAGTGGAAAATATGACATGAGGAGGCGTTCATGTGCAATTTTCAAGTCCGTAACTAGTATTAACCATATTTCCCCGTAGCACATGAAGGCAGGATTAGTGTCCCCATCTGGCCTGGGTTTAAAAGGCAAAGACCCTTTACACAGAAAGACCTGAGGAGGTGAAGCAGTGAACACAAACACACACACACACACACACAGCAGTTATCAGAAGGAAATATGTCTGCTGTTCTATTTGTCCCTTCATTTCCCCTCAGGAACAGATGCATTAGGGAGAAAAGAAAATGAAATAAAGAGACTGAGTTGAATGAAAGTTCAAGCTACGAGGTCAAACAGAGCGAAGGGAAACTCTTCTTGTGTTTGTACTGTACGTAGTGACTGGACTGGAATCGTATTTTCTGTTCGTGTTTTTGTTGCCTTTTGGTTCTGTTTTTATAAACCATGTCGTATTACGTTGGTGGAAACATGTGAATGCAATGTTTGGGATACTGTAAGATGTGGGTTTGTATAAATATTGGTTTCATTCATTTTTAATGTATTCCTGAAGAGAATAAACATTTTTACTTTTATTGGTTTGCTAAGTGTGTTTATTACATTTTCTTTTCTTTCTTCAGTTTAGTCTGTTATTTTTAGCAGTGTAGTTATTAGTCTACCTATGCACGTTTCTCGCTGATTGAAGGAACTGTAAATAGTTCTGTAAAAAGTTTCAGATGTTTTATTAATGATGTTCATATGAAAACATGCTTATCATGTACAGAAAGCATAAACCAACTGCATTGTTATGAATCATTTATGGAAGAAATTGCACGTGAAATTACTTAGAGTACCTATTTTCATTTTTTATTAAATACAAAAAATGTAAAATAAAAATGGTTGCCTATAACAAATGACATAGTTTGCACTCCCTTATGCAAATACACAGGGTGAATAAAAGTCTTTTTTTTTTTTTTTTGCATTTACTAGCGCTTATCATTTTCTATTACTGTATGCCTATTTTTTTTATCCACTTTAAGTATATTTTTAAGTTGAATCCAAAAAATCTAATTGGCTAACTTTCCAGATAAACTAAATAACAACTTTCATTCAGACTCATGAAACACAGGTGCAGATTAGTTTGAGAACAGATGTTAAAATAAAATAAAAGTGCCTTTTTCAATAACATATATCATTAAATAAACATAAAAACAAGCGTCTACAACTAGTGTCGATTGTAAAACTCCATGGGTTTTTCTAGTGAATCAGTGTTGTAGAAGATGACAGTGTTTCCATGGTAACTGTGGAGCCTCTGAACATCCAAATGGATCATATCTGATGACCGTGAAAAGATGATAAACTGCATTTTACACCTGTTATTTAATTAATGAATCAACAGTCACAATAACTTTTTTATTTTTACAGCACTTTTCAAAACTGAGTTTACAAAGTGCTTTGACAGACAAAGCAGAAGGGCACAACAGCAGGATACCCAGGAGTCAAAATAACAACAGAGGGCCAAACAGGAGGACAGGATTAAGCTGAAACTGAAGTAAAACAAGATGCAAGCAAAGACACTAAAAACATAGAAAAACAACACAACACAGTAAAAGATAAGAACAGCAGACGAGAAAAACATGACAGAATAAATTTATATATTCAATTATTAAATATTTTAAAATTCAAATATTAAAAAGAGACAACATCACATAAAGGCAAGTCTGTAAAAAATGTGTTATAAGAAGTGATTTAAAAGATGCCACTGATTCTGTAAGTCCAGGGGCCCTGATGGAGGAAGCACCTTTAGATTTAGGCCTCGACCGTGGAACAGCCAGGAGACCCCCACCCAAGGAGCTGCGGGTGTTTTCACACTGGGTACCCGGATCCGTGCTGTACCTGGATACGGTCACACCTTTTCTGCAGATGTTGCGTTCACAAGCACGTACCGCGGCCTGTGCCCGAGTACGAGTGGGTGTTACAAGGCTGAAACAGTAGGTGGCGGTGTGGGAGGAAATCTGTCGCTATCCAACAAACACAGAAGTCAGAAGAAGACAAATCCTTACGTCATGAACTGAACAACTGTTCTGTTTATTTGTCTACAATGGCAGCGATACTGTTCTATGAGTTAGCCTGTTTGAGGCAAAGTGAACACGAGTGACCTTCGTTGTCCCTGATACATCACAGAGCGGTTCAGTTTGTAAGGCGAGCTTGTGCCATGCAGATCTGAGGCTTTTTCAGGAGACGACAGACAAAAACTGTATCCCTGTTAAACCTGTAGCATGATCAACAAACGCACGACTGTTAATAGTATGCATAACCTTTTCGATTTGTCTTTTTTTTATTTTGTACTTGTTCTGCTCTTGTGTGCTTTTTGTGCTTCGCTGCTGTAACCTGGAATTTTCCCCTTGTGTGACAAATAAAAGCATATCATATCTTATTTTATCTTATTTGTTTACAAACAATCGGTAGGTCACCCGCGCATTTTCGGAAATTTGTCGTGATGTGAATTGTGGGAAGCAGAGCTCCACACAGCCGCATTATACCGCAGCGGCAACAAACACGAAAACGGTTTCATTACCTCCTGCTACTGCAGCTGTGTGGAGCCCCGCGTCCCACAATGGATGTCGCAACACATTTCTGAAAACGCCTGCGTGACCTACTGGATCTGTTTGTAAACAAATGGATTGTTTATGGTGGAGTACACTTCAAAACTGTTCACCTTGGGGGAAGAGATTCAGGTGCATAATCCCAGACTTACGGATTCGTGATATTTAGGCTATGACTGGGGTTTTACAGATTTGATGAAAAATCGGTGATGAAACTCATACACACCTTTAAGAACTTTCTTTGCCTCAGTTGAACCGCAAGGGACTCAGGATGCACTGTCACAATTCATCATGACGAAAAATATTTTGTCTCCAAAAAAAACATTGTTTTGTCTCGTCGTTAACAAAGCAAATCAGTGGCACCTACATGCATATGGGACACAGTTAATGTATTTTATATACTTAGTAAAGGGGAAAAGAAAGTCAGACTCTACAAAGCGTGTGTTGTGAATAAACAAATGACTTCAGGGTCATGAAAAGATGATTCATTGTGTTTATTGTTGAATTATTAAGAGTCTAAAGTCTGAAGACAAAGCAGCAAAAACAATAGAGGGCAAGGAGAGATGACTTACACTGAGACAGGAGTTGGCGTTTGAGTTTGTACCCTATGAGAAAGAAAGTCAAATCTGTTATTTCTAACCATAAAAAGGTAATAATATATTCAGCAGTATACCTGAGTTTTAGATGTAGAATATTAAAAGCGGTAGTAATGAAGATCTACCACATCTCCGTGTGTTGCACATATAAACTCATTTTTTTCCTCTGCAATTATTCCGCCACTAACCCAGATTTCACATCCTGATATTAAAAAAAAAAGCTTGTACACTTGCATCTTTTTATGTGCCACACAGATTTTCCAAAATCACATATATCTACACTGTAGGAAAAAGGAACAGGACAATTCAAGAATATTCAGGTCCATATGAAAACTTCCTTTCCCTTGAAGATGAATAATAGCCTAAAGTGAAGCAAAGGATCCAAAGAGTTGGTTTATCAACAGTTTATACCTCATCAGATTTTATTCAAACACTGAGGGTCGCAGCATAATAAAAGTTAGACGGTGACCAGTATTGTAATATCAAAGTATACCTGAGATATCAAACTTCTGTAATGTTCATGTGGGCCATTGTTTTTAATTGTTTTGTATGTGTGTAACATCATGGCAGGTCCAGATCCAGTACTGCTGTGTGTTCTGTACGAGCTGCTGTTTATGCTGTGCACATTAAGAATGCATGCAGAATATATGGTTTATAGATGAAGCTGTCACTGTCACAATTACATCAACTACACAAGCGAACCATAACACACTCATGGTGGTTACAGCATGATTATGAAAAAAAAACCCTCTGAGAACTGGTGTAAATACGCGAATACATTTATAACACGAGCCGACTTTGAACCTCTTACATTTTGGAAGAGATCTGCGGAAACCGTACCGGACGCTTTCAGTGAAACTATATTAGGGTTGTGCATCTGCATTGATGAGTCTCATTCAAGACACAATCCAATGTATATATAGAATAGAATAGAATAGAATAATATCTTTATTTGGTCAGTAGTAGTTTGTTACACGTGTAAACATGCACCACACACTGAAATGTGTCTTCTGCCTTTAACTCATCACTAGACAATGCACCACACACACTGCATGCTGGGGGCGGTGGGCTTGCCATGTCGGGTGCCTGGCAGGCAGGGGGGGGTTGGGTGCCTTGCTCAGGGGCACATCAGCCAACAACTCTCTACTAATCCAGGGAAAACGAACCGGTGATCCTTCGGTCACAAGCCAACTTTCCTAAGTCTAGGCCACGGCTGGGCCTTCACTATATATACATTCAGTGTATGTATGTGTGTGTGCGTGTGTGTGTGTGTGCGTGTGTGCGTGTGTGTGTGTGCCATTTTCACTATATTTAATGGTGCTACAGTTGGATGTTATTTTGGTTATGCGTTTACTTGTGTACACAATGGATGTTGTTTGTTCCTTTATTACTACAAGAGTACAAAATAAATGTATTAGCCAGAGGCCCTGAAGATCCACCAGAGGCTGTCAGTGCAGTGGACACCATGGTGTCTAAACCCATAAGTCGTTTCATCACAACAACAGCCTTCATCCGTTCACTTTCTACAACATACCTCAAGCTTTGTTTGACATGGATCCAAACGACTGGTCTGATGCAGAGGTGTTTGTAGCTGCCAAAAACACTGTTCATAGTTTCAAAGTTATCAATGACTGTGCAGAGGGCTGTAAATGTGATTCAGGATTTCAACCCTGTCCTCACAATACCTGCTGCAAGTGGTTAAAGCCCACAGACGCCAAAACTGTTTCAATGACACTAATTATGTTGTACAAAATAAGTGTCAACTTAAAGCTATATCATTAAAATATTTGTACATACCAAATCATTACAGTGTAAAACGACATTAAGGTCAATATATTTTGCTTTATGGAAACTAAGCTTATTGTGTGGCACCACTGAAACAGATGGTACTCCTATGAAATTTTAAATAACATGTTTTTCATCATTTTTGCGGGATGGCCCATAAAAAAATCCAAACTTGATTTTAAAGACACACCCTAATATCATCCATCCATCCATATGTATATATGTATGTATGTATGTGTACATATATATGTGTATATGTATATATATATATATATATATATATATATATATACACACACACACATACATATATCAACTTGAGTAATGTCATTGTGTAATCTTCATAATGTTTTATGGAATTACACAATGACATCATCACGCAATGCTGTGATTTAGCAACAGACATGATTTTTGAGCCTTTTTGTAACAAACATTGCGTTCAGAAACAAGTCTCTGAACTTACCTTACACACATATGAAATACCACTGACAGCCAAGATAGACTGCCATGCAAATTATGACTAATAGGATGCTATCTCAATGCTCCATTGTGTTAATTCAATTTGGCACTGAACCGCTCACTAAAATATTCATGATATTTTCAATGACTTATTTATTCTTCCGTCTTTACAGCCTCTGCCTCCTTCTTTTGTCTTCAGGTCAGTGAATTGTTTTACCATTTCTACCTTAGTTTCACTTTATAAGATAAATTATAGGTAAAAGCATGCATAGGGGACTTGTACAATGGCTATCTCTGCATAATAAATGTATTTGTTTCCGAGCATATTGCACCACAATGTTTTTAGTCATTTGAATCAGCAATAAAAGCAAACAACAGTTTTGTAGCGTTGCTGGATGTTCAGCAGAAAGCAGCATTTTACATTATGACACTGTATGTCTCAATTATGACCCTAAGGCATTGTTTAAAATCTGCCTCCTCATCGTACGCTTAGACCACATCAGCACAGCTGCTCCTGTGAAGGTTCACCACTACCACAGTCCTACAATTTACAGTCATATATTAGATACAAAGATAGGGGCTCTTTGACATTGTAATTTGTGATGATGCTGTATATATATATATGTGTGTGTTTGTGTGTATATTTGTCATTGCTGCAGTTTCTACAGGGCACAGAGCAGCCTTATATTTCCCCTTCTCTGGTGGTTTTGGAAGTACTCCAGCCTTTGTCGCTCTCATATATTCACATTTGAGTTTGTGTGAATGTGCATGTGAGAGAATGTGTGTTTGTAGCCCATCCATTCCCCCTAGAATGTGATTAATGGTAAGTGATGCCAGAGGCATTATCCTGATCATGACAGAGCAACACGACACCTCTATCCTCCAAATGAGCTGCTGTGTGTGTGTGTGTGTGTGTGTGTGTGTGTGTGTGTGTGTGTGTGTGTGTGTTTGTATGCGTGTGTGTGTGTGCAGAGATGCAGCAAAAAACAGAAGACAGAAACAAATGCTCAAAGAGAGACAGAGATGGATCGACAGTTCAGAAACAGAGAGCACAGGAAAAAGATAAAGGAAGACTAACAGAAAAAACAAGACGAGATGAAGACAAAACGACAAAGAGACTGAAAACGTGAGAGACTAATACCGAGACAGACAGAAAAAAAAAAAACTTTCCCGACATGTCATCCTAATTTCTCACGCATATGTGGTCTGACGGTGTCTGAGCAGCACTGAAGACGGTTCAGATCGACAACGAGACGGCGGAGATTTGTACAGTAATAAATGAGGTAAACAGAAGGGGAGACACACAAAGACTGAGGGAAAGTCTCACTGTGACGCCAAGCTATTTTTTCAGGTATCAGACAGTAATTAGGGAGCAGCATCAGGTAATTAGGAAGGCCTCCGGCTGATGGATGATGCACAGCTCTCACCTGGATGGGATTTATAGTGACAACCAGTAGTGGAGGCTCATACGTGTGTGTGTGTGTGTGTTGTTAGATTTCTTTTTGAAGCTCTGGTTGGAGTTTTTTTTTTTTTTTTTTTATTTCTTGAAATGGATGCATTTTTCTGCAATCTTCAGAACTTCATCTAAAGGTCCTGTCATTTGGACGATGAGAAGTAGAGAAAGAATTTAGCATTGTCAGTTTAGCAAAAGGAGGAGATTTTATTCACAGTGGGCATTTTTGTGAAGAAAGGTCAATTTGGGGGAAGGGAGGACATTAATTTCCTGATAAATGGAGGCAGTTTAGTAAGGTGGAGTCATTTTTCTACAGTTCAGACTATTTCAGTGTTAGACTTAAAGGGGTGATATGTAGTTTTTATCTTCAAATATTAAAAAAAAAGGCCTAAAAGGCTCATTAGTGTTAGATTACACTACCTCATGCCTGGCATGCAACATGTATGTTCACACTGATATAGTTGCATATTTTTCTTTTTTTAATACTTTTTTATTTAAACATTTCTTACCATGTCTTATAGTATTTTTGCACATGTAGTTTTGCACATGCTCTATGCCATTTTCTTCTGACAGTTTGCACAATTACCCAGATATTGCACATTTATGTCTTAGTAATAGTAATTTATATTTTCGATATTTTCTATGTTTATTTTATTTCAATTTTTATACTTATATACTCATCTCATATTCTTGTGGCATTCTGTGTGGACGGCAAAGTAAGATTTTCATTTCTCAGGGAAACCTGATTCTTTAGTGCATACATGACAATAAACACTTTGAGTCTTGAATCTGTATCTCTAATTTGCATATATCTCTATTGCACACTATTTAT
>JAPQRP010023354.1:0-15514 GCA_037367295.1 Apogon hyalosoma
CAGAGCCAAGCAGAGCATTTACAGTTTATGGAGACCACAGGGAAAGGATGGAAAAGGAACCAGTTCAGTTTAAAAAAAAAAGCATAATATAACTCCTTTTAAACATCCTTTTTCTTATTTATTTTTGTAGTGTTTCTATTACATCTTATAAAGTGACCCAGGTTATTTTTAGGCTTTAATATGAACTGATCACACAAACATCTGAGACTGTTGAGCAGGAGATATTTATTTCATTTAAGTCAACAGTGAAGGTTCCAGGCCCGACGTCCTGGTAAAGCAGAGATCGTCATCGACGGAAGAAGACAACATCCTCGTTACTGATGCGACGTACGTGAAGAAGAAACATCACTAAACGGGTTTCGCACAAAGGAAGGAGTTCTCCACCGTGCACTTGGCGTCGTTGACAAAGTCTCTTCCTGATGAAAATAGACCATTTAAAGACATTACTGATGTGTGAAGTGACTCTGAGACATCAGATACAGCTCCAGTTACTCTTCATTTATGCTGTTTTTACTATATTTAGTGTTTATTCCATTTGTAATAAGAATGGTAAGAGTAAGAAGTATAAAAATGTCTGCTCTTGACTGTGTTTTTACTGCAAAAAATCTAAATCTGTCCCAGTGGATTTGTGTCATTTCTAGTCCAAATATCTCATCACACTTAAAATCAGACAGAATCACCTACAGAGGAACTTTACACTGAGATATAAGAACTAATTTATAGACAATAGATCTGGAAAATCTGACTGAACAAATCTGAACGAGATGATTTTCACAAACAATCTACCAAATAGAACAAGTAAAAATCATAATCATCTGACTAGAAATGAGAAAAATACACTTGGTAAGATTTGGATTCTTTGCAGTGTTTAATGTTTGTCGTGCTTTACTGCTGCTGGAACGCTGTAAATATCACAAATGTGGGACAAATAAAGGATCATATTATCTCATCTGACAAACCAGTTGAACTTGTTAAATGTATATGAGGTCGTAGCCTGTTTCCTCCTTCTCTACAGCTGAAAACAAGCCTCCTCTGCGTTTTCACAGGCTTTTTCACGTGTTACGACGTCGTGAATGTTGTTCTAAATCAGCTGGAGTTTCCAAACTGTGGAGGTTTTCTATAAACTGAGACTAAATCCATCTTTTCTCCTTGGCTTTTGAAAGCATGTGAGATGTTTGAATGTATTATTTTTTGTCTATTGTTTTATTTGGTATTGGTTAATTGTTCTTATTTTTTGTTGTTTTTAATTGTAAAGCCTTTTATATTTTTAATTTATTCTTGTATTCTATTCCCTTTTTTAGGTTTAATTTATTCTTCTGTACAGCACTTTGGTCCACTGTGGTTGTTTTCAAGTGCTTTACAAATAAAGTTGGACTGGATAGATTTACATGCTTTCATGTTTTTTTCCTGTAAGTTTACTCCATCCACACTTGATGACATGGATCTAATAATCCTGACTAGGACAGCTCGGAAAACTGATGACAAAAGCCTCAGAATCCCAGCTACAACACAAGCACACGTATAAGCATTTAAGTCTTCAGTGCTTATGTTAGCGCTGCGGTTAGCTCTTAGCTCATCGTCATCATCAGTTTTACAACGAATTAATTTAAAAAGATGGGAGTAATTCCATTCCCTAACCTTATAACGCCAAACGTATCATATTTGATACATGAGTTCTGAAGCCCTCTACATGAGCAGTGTGATTTTTTTTCTCGAAAAACCTGATGTATACAATTAGATACATGCAATACACAGATTATTTAGATATTTATTTACTGTATTTTTTTTTGCATTTATTGTACTATGTGAGATTGATTGTTTTGGTGATATGTGAGATATGTAAACTTCTGTTGCAAATCAAACTGCCCTTTGGGGACATTAAAGATTTTTCAATTCAATTCAGTTTAATTCAATAATCCACCAGGGGGAGGAATTCATTCAGCAGAGGCCTTTCCAGTGACACTACAAGATTAAATTAATAAGGAAGGAGGAGGAACTGTGACCATTTAGAAAAGGTTTGTTAGACATGTTTGTGTTCTATTATGTTTTTGTTTGTTCAAAAATAATAATATTTGAGCACTGAGACCCGATGGATCAAATATGATACAAAATTGAAACTCATACATGGAAATTGAAATTTGAAAAAAACTTTTTCTTTTTTTTTTCAGTTTAAAGAACTGGAATTTTCTGTCAGTGATTTAATGGTTCAGGCTTTACAGGGTCAATGAATAAAGAGAGTAAAAGCATTAAAACACATAAATAGTAAAAACATGGGTAGTTTAAAAGCCAGACCTTAGACAAAGTTGAATGAAAAAAAGAGGGTTCGGCCCTTTAATTGTAGCAGACTTCTTATTCAACAGTGCTATGGATGTTGGCATAAAAAAAGCTTATATGGGATGGATGTTTAACCATCTGTGAGCCTGACGAACAACTATCCGTTCATTTATTGATTGGAGGGACTGCTAGTCTGTGTTTCCTATTTCTTATGTGCCATCCTTCCATCATCAGCCAAATGCTTCTAGAGGAGGGTTGTTTCCAAAACTGTCCGAGCTAAACCGAGCCATTCTTGATCCCGGACCAGCCCCCACTTATGCTACAATCTGCCACTTATGTACAATCCTGCAAGCATTTTATTTTACAAAGAAAAATAACAAGTAACAGTTAATTCAAGACAGAAGTTGTGGGTTAAGACGGTAAAATGAGGCACAACATGACGTGAAGCTATAAAAATCCACATTTACTCGGAGGAGAAACTGAAACTAGTGGCTGAAGCCAAAGATCCGAAAACTAAACTCCCTGGCTGTCCACAAAACAGGAGGAAAAGTTATCAAATAAACAACGAGAACGCCTACAAAAACTTCACTTACAACATTCAATCAGTTAAGACAAAGGGTTGCCACTTTTCCTCCTGTTTTGTGTTTTAATGGAGTCCAACTTACCTCCGAGGTTGATCTCCATGCAGTGTTCTTGTCCCAGGTTGTTTGGTTCTCCCTTAGCCCAGCCCTTGAAGTCAAAGTCGGACCCGTCGCTCCACAGCCAAACGCCCTCCTGAAACACAGACGCTCCAACCGGTCAGTTCACGCCGTCTACTGCCCGTTAGCTAAACTTAAGGCTGGGACCAAAGGGGGCGGACCTCAGCTCCATCATGAAGCTAGTACAGGGGTCTCGTACAGGTGTGATACCGCTGATGGCCACTGGGCGCTGCTCTAAAAAGCCCAGGCAGAAGTGATCTGTAAAAACCACTCTGTCGTTAAATTTTTCATTCATTCTGGTCGCACTGATTTTATTTCGACCCTCTGAGCTTTGACGTCTGCCTTGACTGACAGATTTGAATTACTTCCTTTCATTTAATACGACGTTTTCCTAACAAACAGATCCACTAGTTGTGTTTAACGGGTCACACAAACAAAACTGGAAAATTACTTTGTTACTGAGTGCTTGATGAAGTTTATTATTTCACCGAGTCAGTAAGCTAGTGTTAGCATTAGCTCACCCATCATACCTTGGGATGGGCAACTCTGTCCCCTTTGTCTAAATATGGTCACTTCCTGCTCCAAAACCCCAATAATCTGAGTGTAAAATTTAAAAATGCAACGATATGCGAATTCATTCTTCCTCCAGTGGTGGAATGTAACTCTGTATTTACTCGAATATTGACGTACTTGTAATTGAAAGTATTTCTGTTTCATAGTACTTTGTAATTCTAATCCTGTTCATTTAACAGCCAGAAGAAGGTAAAAGCCACTTTGACTCTTTCATTGTTCTGCTTTATTACGATGTAGTGTATTAACCCTTTACTGGGCAAGTGACTATTTTTGGTAATTTCCCCAAACATTAAATTTGGGGCCAATCCGATGCCTCAGCGAGGTCAAGAAGCCCCACACAATGATTCAGACAGATTTTATTACATTTTTTAAAGCTGAAAATAGTGAATATGAGTGATTTTTTACCGTTTATGACCTTATAACAGTTGTTTTATTGGATGTGTTTAGTTTTTAGGCAAGTGCTGCTCAGACGTTTTATGACAAGAGGAGGAAGACTGTTCAAATAACAAAATGAAGTTTATATTTTTAATTTTGGAGTATTTCAATGAGTGCCCTATAAAGGGTTAAAGTGAGATGCTAACTGATTTTGGGTGTATTATTTATCTGAACTCATCATGATACGACACAAACACCAGCTTCTTCTGTTTGTTTTCATGTCAGACTGGGAGAACATTGGAAGCTGCAGCGACTACATTTATTTAAATGCACAAAATATTGTAATGTTTTCCCAAATTCCGAAAAGGCGATAAAATAATAAGCTGTTTGCGAATCCTGTTAACACCCAGATGGACATACTCTGATTAAAAATAAACGTAACTTGTTCAGATCCATAAACTCATCTTGTAAAAAAGATCCTTTAGTGATAAATCTAAATATCTTATCTGTCAGGTGCAGCTTCTGTCTGTGTCGCAGCAGATCCTTTTTGACCATAAAACACTGACCTTTGCTGCGTCAGAGCCTCCGATCCAAGTCCTTCTGTGAGCACCGGTGGCGGTGTAGACCAGGTCTCGGATGAAGGCGTATTCTTTTGCACTGTGGATAGACGCCAGATTGGCACCACGGGAAACACAGGTACGCTAAAGAACAACAAAAACACATCAGAAAGAGTCCCAGTGGAGTTGAAACAGTCAAGAATATAAATACTAATTTAATTTAATCTGTTTAACTCTTGTAACTTTTTAAAATATGTAACTAATCTACATGTAGGACTTGTGGCCACTGTCGTTTATTTGCAGACTGTGTCCCTGATTCGCCTTTTAAGAAACAAAACTAAAACAACTACAACAGTACCTCCCCATATCCAGGTGAGCATATTATGCACACTTTGTCCCTTATTAAAGGTAATTTTATTTTTCACAATTTGTATTAGGTTATGATTCAAAAATTGTTCTTTTTTGTGTGATTTTTAAAATTCTGACCCATCCACTAAAATCAGCACATTATAAACAGTGTTAAATTCTTACATTAACACCTTCGACCAAGTGAGTACAAAATACACACTGACATATTTTACATTAACCTAATACAAAAAATAATAATGCATATTAACCAGTGTTGGAGTTAATCACTGATATATGCCAGGATGAAAACTTGAAAATAAGTAATACAATTTTTATGTAGTACACTCGGAAAAATTTTGTCTGTTTCAACTTGTGTATAAAGTGCAGATGTCAAACAATAAAATCAATAGTGTCATCACGGAAGAGACGGTAAAAATAGGCTCCAAAAGAGGGAAGTGCTTGCACGAAAAAAACGTGTCACCGCGTTCTTGGACTAGGCGATAAAACGATGAAAATATACATCACCAAATAACTTTTCTTCGATAGAAATATGAGACATGCTCGATACAATTTCAATAGAATTCATTGGTCCATGTTTTGACAGATATAAGAACAGCCAATCAGAATTAAGTAGCGCCGCACTGAACCAATCACACTAGAGCCACGTCAAGTTAGGTCGACGCCCACAGCACATGCTAATGTTTGGGCTGGAGGAGGTAAAGAGTGTTCAACAGGAGGAAACATGAGCAAGAACTGGGGCGACCGGGGTACTGAACAGTAGGGTGGGGCGTAGAAGCCAGGAGTCGGACGTTTAAAGCAGGTTAAGTTTCATTTTCAGTTTACGGTAGTTACGGAACACACCTCCATGTATATACCCCTAGTGTTGTTTGATGAAGACGCTCTGTTTAGTTTGCGTTCTCTTTTAAAACTCTAAAGCTTTTTCCTGCTGGTCGGACTTTTAGTTTAGTTTTAAAAACATGGACCTGTTTTATTGAGCTGAAACAGGTGGATAATGTTCTTCAGCACATCTGTCACCTTCAACTTCTGACAGAAAATAAATTATATTTAAATCAAAAACAACCTCCTCATGTCTTCACAACTTATGAGTAACAGAAAATTTAAATTGGACAAAAATTGTGATTTGATTTATATCATGATACCTATCGATATCGTCTGATATGAAAAACATTATCGTGATATGATTTTTTTTCCATATCACCCAGCCCTGCCATGTTCCTATTGGTGGAAAAGTGCATCACATGGACCAATCAGAGAAGTGCATGCTGTGTCATGTGTAACTTGGTTGCTGCTCAACCAGGAAAGTTGTGTAACAGCGACAAAGAAAGACAGCAATAGCATTAGCGCACTTCAAGATTTCAGAGATTTGTGCATATTTAGTGTTTTTTCAGTGTATAATTAGTGAGTAACGCAGTGTGAGTCTGTACTGTAGCTGTTGTTTACAGTTTTCTTGTAAAAAATGGTTCATTGAACATGTTTGTGCATCATATGGTGACACCAGACTATTGGTATAAATAGTTGTAAATAGTTTTTGTAAAAACGTCTGAAGCATTGCCTGCACTTTCATCTATATAATTGTATAAAGCAAATTTGCTAAGTTTGTAATTTTCTTTGAAGTTTTCAATGTATATGTTCATTCTAAGTCAAAAGAATCTAATTTTTCCTACTCTGATTTCATGTTTTTCATGTGATTTTCTGTTCACTTTGTTAATACAACGTGTCAAATGAAAACATTTTAACTGTAAAGTCACACTTCGTACTGAAAACAATGATACCAAACAACTCAAGGGAAACAGTTTCATAATGAGAAATATATAAAGGCAGAATCGAAAGGATTCAAGAACTGCTAAAATCCAGTCCAGAGGATTAAAGAACAGAAGTGAAAATCCAAACAGTACCTCAGCATCAGCCCACTGCTTTGCAACACTGTTGAACATGTAGCAGTTGTCACCGAATGAAGTCCAACCAGGGGCACAGCAGCCTACAGACCCCAGTAACACAACAAACAAACAAACAAACAAACAAACAATGTTTATGCGATGTGAACATGTGACATGTTTGGTGAGTTGTTTTTTTTTTACTTTTCATCCTATAAAACTCTGGATCTCAGGCATTTTCACAGACATCTGCTGTTGCTTCTGGACCCAAACTGCCCTAAACGGACATTTTAATTCACTCTTCTACTGTCTTGTTTTGTGTCATTTTTTCCTGTAATTTTACTTGTTATCTCTGCGACTTCATTTATCTTGTGTCTTTTACATCATTTTCTCTTGTGTTGTGTTGCAGTGTTTCAATGGGCATAGGTCTATTTCTAATAAGAAATGTGCAGGAAATATGTGCACAGTACTGAAAAGAAAAGAGCTAAAGCTGCAGGTTCTGCAGGTAAAGTCAGTATTTACCGTTACGTCCATTTGATTCAGTAAATCTGCAGCTGTTAGGTCGACTGTCTGGACGTTTATTTTTTATTTTTTTCTAAATGCATGACTACACATAATCTTTATTCACTCACTGTAGTCATACATGTACAACTGGAATATACAGTAAATATGTGAACAGAATTTAAAACAAAAATGCATTTCAGAAAAACATGTGAGTGCTATAGAAGTTATATGGAACCATCTGGACAGAGAAAAGGATAAAACCCATGAAACCTCTGAGACATTCTGTCCAATATGTGTAATATAACAAACGATTGTTAAAGGAAACACCCAGACACTGTAGATTTATTGAATTTAAATGGAGGAAACAGTAAATACTGACTCTACCTGCAGAACCTGTTTAGTTCTCATTTCTTTTCAGTACTGTCCCCATATTTCCTGCATATTTCTTGTTAGAATTAAAGACACGCCCATTACAGCGCTGCTGCCTCAGACTTGTGCACAGTTCTGTACATTCCACATCTTTGATGAGGATAAACTCTTCCACAGAACACACTCCTTCTGTTTTAACTAGAAAAGACATATTGCACCATTTCCTTCTGTGCCAGTCGGTGACCAAATAAAATCAATTCTGAGCCCCATTTTGGGCACAAACCCTCAGTTTGGTAAACGTAGATACAGCAGAATATGTGTGTTCCGCTGTTGCCGTGCATGCATTGCATTATGGGAGTGTATAAGTGTCCGGTTCTTGTGTACCGTCATATTCACCCAGAAATAGTCTTCAGTTCACATACATTGGCTTCATGCTGTGGTTTCAGATGTATGCTGTTAGCCTGATAATTAGCATGTTAGCATGGAATTGCAGACCCCCCCCAATCTCCCTTCAAAGTCCCAAGGACATGATGCACAGGCACAGAAAAATGTATTATTCCATCCAAAGTCATTAAAACAGTGTTTATCCAATCCAGTCCTAACTCCTGTGTGGATCATGTGACTCAAACAGACAGAACAGAAAACATGGAATGAATCAAATCACTGTTTTTGTCAGAACAATGACATAGATATTGATGGAAGAACTGAAGTGATTTGGGTTATCAGTTACTACAAATTTCTGGTGACCCCATTTGAATTCCAGGCGACCCCATGTGGGGCCCCGACCCCAGGTTTGAAAACCACCGGATCAGTATAAAAACACGACCTTAGATCCGGCTCAAGATTAAACAAAGCATTCATTTTACACATCTTTAATCACTTCTGTGTTACTTATTGTTTTCCTATTTTAAGGTTAATGTTGCTGCTTTGCTAAAATGTAAACAGGAAGTAATGACAAAATGTAAACAGGAAGTAGCATGTTTGTTGCCAGCTGAAGCCTGCTCCTCTCTTCACTAATGCTGAACACAGCTAATTACATTTTAATTAGTTTCAACCATGTAAATGTTGGAAACATAGTTAAATGTGGCATTAGCATAATGCAGTGGCGTTATTGTATTAACTGCTAGCTTAGGCTGTTAGCATTAGCATATTAGCCTGGCATACAGTCGGTTGACTATTTACATGTGTAATAAAGGAGTTTGTGTAATTTAAGTTAAGGGTTTAATTCTGTTTACATTTCATGGGTATAATTTTGTGTACGTTTGATGGTTTTTTTTATAGCTTTATTAAAATGAAACAAATTAATGAATTAAAACGAAGAGACACCTACCGTCAGCCTGAGCCTGTGGATGCAGAGAACACAGTATTAGCAAAGAAAAACAAATATGTAAGATGTAAACATGTAAAATGACTTACAACAGTAGCATTTTTAGAATCTGACTGTGACTAATTTTGTTTTACAGTTTAATAATGCGCTACCAAACAGTTGAACTGCCCTTCAATGGTAAATGTACTGAAACCAGAAAAATGAATTCAGAATTTTGGCGAAATACAAAAACAAATCAGACAGGACACGTTTCTGTTTTGGTGTTTTTAAAATCCGTCCCACTCGTTTTTCCGAAGCTTCCACCTACTTTTGTTTTAACACGTGTGGCTGCATAAAACCTGTTTAACCCTTTAACGCCTGCTCCGATGTACATTTTCAGCCACGGTATCTTATTGAAAAATGTTTTCAGCTATAAAATGATGCTAAAATGACATATCACTTCATTTCATGTCACTCCCCTGGATACTGTTCATGTTCACTGTATGTAAATTCGTACACCAGGATGCATGGCACTGTTGGTGGGTGGGTAAAGGTTAAAACTCATTATGTCACAGGTCTAGTAAATGTGCTTGTTTTTTATACATTTGTACTGCGCAATGAAATCTCAGAATAAAATATGAAAAAAAAAAATCCATGTCACTGTTATTGTTTTTTATTTTCCTAAATAAGAATTGCCCTTTAGGTTTCTGAAAGTATAATTTTATAAAACTATGTCTCAACAAATGCGTGAATTGCTATTTCATTGTAAAGATAATGAGGCAAAGACATTTCTGATTATTTTAGGAAATAATTATGCAATTTTGATGAAATATGAAAACACGAACATTCACTGTTACCAGTATCATGTATTTAACATTATTCTATTGAAGATTTGAAGAAAAATTAAATCAGTGTGATTTTTCACCCTTTCCAGACGGTTCTAACGTACATCATCATGTATTATTCTAACATATTACCAGTATTGTAACAGTAGATAGTTTGTCATTTGGATTAATAATAGATGGACAGTAATGCTTTTACCATGAAGGGAAATCTTTATTTTTTAGAAATGTAAAGAAAAACTATTCCATAGTTTGTTTTTTTTCAGTGGGGGCATTAAAAGGTTGAGTTATTTTAGATAATAAATCCATCTGGTGCAGTGGGATCATGTGAACACTGCTCAGATATTTAGCAGCGCTTTGCTTTGTTAATCATTATGAAGTAAAAGGGTCGAGTCTCAGGATTAAAATAGAAAACTGAATCGTACCGAGTCCATCCAGAGTCCGCCGGTCAAACCGACCAGGGCGATGAAGCGAAGAGCAGACACCATCTGTGTGACGACAAAAACCAGACGTTTAACAGCGTTCACATGCAGACCCGAATGAATCCGACTCATAACTCTTCACCACTCAGACACTGGAGGCTTGAAGGGGAATGTTCAGATTTTTACCTGATACTGGCATCATTTTCAGTTTGTATCAGAGTAAAATGTAAGACTATAAGCTGTGAGACTGTGTGCTGCTAACACGTTTTGGTCAGGTACTTATTCTGTCCATTCGGGCCCAGTTTACACGACACTCTCAGGTGAAAATGACAAAATATTTGATCAAATGTGCCTTTTGTTTCGACAGCAACGGCATTTTTAGGGGTTGAGAACGCAAAAAAGTGAAAGCACCTGGAGGTCTGAAACACGCTCCACTCTCCTGTCACCGTCTAAAGGGTTGAAAACACAAAACTGCATTTTCTCATCACATACAGTTTACGTCACAGGCACATGCCAGCACAGGAAAACAATTTACATCCAAGAGTCATTTCATCAATTGTCACGATTGTTCTGTTTCCTGTTTTGTGATTGTATGTAGGAGAGAAGAGGAAGAGAAGTAGGAAGGCGCTCTGTCTTGGTGATGCCACCCAGCATGTTTACTACATCGATAAATAGGAAATGTCACACTTTTGCTTGTCCATTTGCATGCAGATTTTCCCCTCACAACACGTCTAAAGGCGGAATTAAAAGTGAGAACGCAACGCCACTTTTGTGTTTTCAGTTCAGATCGTTACCATCTACATTAAATGTCACCCTGAGACGTATGGAAACCTATGTCTGCAAATGTGATAAAAAGACGATCAAATAAAAATGACTGCGTGTCTCATAAAAAGAAACCTTAGTATTTTAGAAATAATGACTTAATATCTCAAAACACAGGTTTTTCCTAAAATGCATGTGTTTTTTACACACACAAAAAGAGAAAATTCTTTCAAAATAATGACTTTACCTCAAAGTAAAGTCAGTTTTTATTTGATTTATCGCTTCTTATTTCCTGTTCAACTTAAGGAATGTTTTCATTTTCTGCAGCAGGAACAGAAAAGGTCAAACAGTGTGATTTATATCTGAGGAAACAAAATGAACCTACATTTTTAGTGTGGACTCCTATTTTTGGGGGCATTTTGGTGTACATATTTCACCTGGGGGCAGGGTTATGTTCTGTGTGTTAGGGTTGGGGTTGGGGTTAGGGGATAACCCGATTATGACACCGCGCCAACACAAGAACCCGCATCAAACACATCAGTGATGCAGGACATAACCCCACACCCAGGCGAGATGCCCCCAAAAATAGGAGTCCCATTTTCAGTCAGTGATACTATCATCAGTAACAATCAGACTGACAGACAGGACATTATAGAACAGGGTGATTCTGTCAGAACGGCTGCTGTAAAACCTATAAACACACATTGTTTCAGATTTGAAGTCCAGGCCTCGAATGTCAGACGTACGTTCGTCTAATGCTAAACGGTAAAAGGTCAAAGTCAGCCTTACCTTCAGACGATCAGGTGAAGTTTCTGTTCACAGATCAGAGCTGATGGAACTGAGCTGCACTCGAAACCCACCGTTTATATACCGTCTATAGGATTAATTTTCCTGTCGCCCAATGACATCCTCCTGTTTGTGCTGTTGTATCAGTAAATATTGGTAAAACCTTCAGTAAATGTCATATTCTTTTTGAAACAATGGGGTCTTTCATGGTTTTTAGGTGAAGGATTCCTCTAAGATCGAAGTTTGTGAAGGGTTATGGATAATGGACGAACGGCTTCATAATTTTATGCATCACCAACATCGTCCACAGTTTAAGATAGAAACAAAAACACTGTGCGGTTCAGGGGTCACTAACCCCGGTCCTGCAGAGCCACTGTCCTTCATGCTGTAGATGCTTCCTCTTCATGATCAGGCTTCTGCAGAGCTTGATGACAGGCTGATCATTTAAAACAGGTGTGTTGGAAGAGGGAAACATCTACAACATGCCGGACAGTGGCTCTGGAGGACCAGGGTTGCAGACCCCTGGTGTAGTTAATTACCATCAGACCTGTTATACAGAGGAGGCCATGTTCCTGTCAGCGTTACAGCTGCCAGGGTGTGTCAGCGGTGACACATCAGGTTTTAAAGACCTTCTCAGAGTCCATTACTGAGCCTCTTTACATCCAGACTAAATCAGGTTATTGATGAACACCATAATCTGTTATGTTTTATCAGGTAACAGCAGTGATCTGATTAGGAGAAATTAGATTAAAACACCTGGATTTCGCCTAAATACTCCGGTGTCTTCATGCATGTACACCTGTTAATCGGATTTATGTCATTCTTTTACATCTGCACGTGTGGAAAAACTATTAAAAGTGTAGAAAACGGAAGTCAAACATGAGTGGAAGGCGATAATAGGAAGTTTGAATCTACCGTCACTACGTACGCACGTGTTCCGAAATAAATCCAATGATGGACTGAAACGTCTAAACCAGGGTTTTTCAATCATCACATTTTTGGAGTGCATGTAAACGCATCAGATCTGATTATTACAATTATCAAACGAGGCTTAGGCAGTCAGAAGCGACACCTAGGGGTCTATCCCCGAACGCCTCCAGTCCTGACCCAGACAGCTGTGATGTCCTGAGGTGATGCGTCCCCAGGTCATGACCTTTCATCTGCACTTGATTTGAAGTCAATCAGACAAATAGTTCCACAGATATGAACAAAAGAGTGTTTAGTGAGTTTAAACTTTTGAGCGGCCCCTTGTGGACAATCTACAAATGGGAAATCATCCAAAATCCAATCAGTTCTTCCATGATATTCATTGATATGGAAAATATGGAATTTCTAAACCCGATATTTTTCAAGTTATCGCGTTAACACAAAGGATATCCTGCGGTGGCGGTCGGACCAAAAACATAACATCCCTGAAACTGCGTTCGGGGATATAATTACAAACATTTATTGGATTTTCATAGTCATGTAAATGAACTTTTGCACTGTAACGTTCACCACACTGTACTGTCCATGTTTACGGCCGTGCTTCCATGTAAAGAACCTTTTCTGACTGATGAACTTAAACGTGCAGCTGTAAACACACAAGGCCAACACAGACCATCTAATCCCACTTAATCCGATCCGCTGCAAACAGAGGACTCCTGCTCTCGTCTGCTCACCCTTTGCTGTTTTGTAAAAGCGGCTGCTTTGCAAACAAACTTTATCAGTAGAACGTCTTAAGAAACTGTTTGCAGAGACAAACAGCAGAAGCAGGATATCGACAAAGGCACGAAGTGAAGGAAATAGACACTTTTACACAGAGATCCCAGAAAAAAGGTCAGATGGTGATCCCACCTTTTCTCCCCCTTTGACCGACAGAGGTGAGACAGGCTGGACTTTCACACAGCGGACCTGCATTCCAGAACCAAAGGGGCGGGGACGCAGCGGACAGCGGCACGTATAATACCCCGAGCCTAGTGACGACGGCTCTGAAAACAGCTGCTAACATGGGACACGGTGTGAGGAGGACGACAACAAATAAGGGGTCTGAGAGTCCGCTGTGCTGTGATGGACTGTGTTTGTGTAAGCTGTCCGATGGAAGTGGAGTGGGAAACGACATATACTTGGTTAAGGTACTTTTAGTGGCTGCAAAAAAGCTATGACAAAGAACTGGGGAAAGACAGAAGCACCAACAAACGACCAACGGATCCCAATTATTGAAGGAATATATACAGTGAAAAAAATAACTGACAAACTGCGACTATGAGAAGCACAAACGGACAAAAAATGGAATAAATGGACTGAAAACAGAACCTGAAATAGTGGAAGGACTGAAACGTGAATGGAATGCAGTGCAGTGAACCCAGGCGAGGTTTGAGCGTTGGCTTTTTGTTGTTTTTGCTGATTATGTGTTTATACAATTTCAATAAAGGTGGAATGAAAAAACAGGATGTAGCCTCTGGGGGGATTCCGTCGACTTTCATTTCTATTTAATTATATATGATTCTTTTGTTTCTGCATGATGTGGCCCCATCCCCTGCTGCTTTTTGTTTTTTGTTGTTATGGTTGTTTTTGTCTAAGACAGCACTGTTTGTTTGTTTGTTTGTTTGTTTGTTTGTTTGTTTGTTTGTTTGTTTGTTTATGTGCTTGTCGATGCTGGTTTGTGTCTTTGTATATTTGTCTGCTCATAATGACATGTTTATGTGAAGGATCAGAAACTGTTTTATTTTGTTACATGTGACAGAACCGTCCATTCATGTCTCTTCAGCCTCTTGCTTTATATTTGTATTTACTCTTTTTCTATATTGTTTTGTGTGTTTATATGAAAAACTCAATAAAGATATTGACCATAAAAAATGTCAATAAAAACTTAAATAAAAAAAACAAAACCAACTGTGAACAAATGTTCACATGGGTACAGTCCTCCGCCCCCGGTGCCAACAGCTGGTGGATCTGGGCGTCTCCACGGTTCCACATCTTTCTGGTCGTGTTGGTGTGTTTGTTTACTGTACACAGGCCGCGTTCATTTTTAAATCCCCCGGTGCGAGGGGGGGGGGGGTAGTTGCACATGCAACATGTCATCAAAACGTCCCACCTTGGTCTTGGTTGTGGAACCAGAGGTGTTCCTTTTACAGAGCGCTCCTGAATCCTGATTCCACCTTGATCAGGGCTGTGTTCCTGCCTCCAGAGGCGGAACAGAGGTGGAACCGAAGGATCCACCACATTTACACAGACGGCGTTCCACAATAAAGGTGACATATTCCCGGAACAGAGGCGCTGCGTAAAAGGGTCTGCAGGTTCTTCACTGCTGGTTCCAGGGCGGCAGTGCCCTGAGGCACCTTCAAACTACAAAAGAATTCTTGTTGGAAACATTCATTGAAACTTTCAGAACTGTTCCACTGCCAACAAACGAAGCCGTCACCGACATGGACGAGCTGCAGCCACATACTAGACATAATCTACGGATTTATGAATTTATCATGCATTTATGTAGGTATTGATTAGGTTTTAAACTCATTGAGTTTTTACTTTCTCCAAAATTCTTTTAACCTTCGTTTTAGTCCAGACGTTTACACTGCAAAAATCTAAATCTTACCAAGTGTATTTTTCTCATTATAGTCCAAATATCTCATCACATTTAAAATAAGACAGAATCACCAAAAAGAGGAACTTTTCAGTGAGATATAATTTTTGGGATAATATTTTAAGATAATTGAGATACGATGATTTGCTTGAATTAAGCATAAAAATCTGCCAATAGAACCAGTGAAAATGATCTTGTTCAGATTTGTTCAATCAGATTTTCCAGATCTATTGTCTAT
>JAPQRP010023448.1:0-15505 GCA_037367295.1 Apogon hyalosoma
TTTTCTGTTCTGTCTGTTTGAGTCACATGATCCACACAGGAGTTAGGACTGGACTGGATAAACATTGTTTTTGATGATTTTTGATGATCTAATCATTTTTCTGTGATTGTAATTAATGGTTTTAACCACGTGATCTTGTTGGTGAAGCTTTATAATTAGGTAACAAATCCTGCAAGAACAATTGGACATATTAACAAAGCAACATTAAACTTGTTAGTGGTGATCAACGCTGCATTCAGGAAACTGGTTGTTTTCACTAATTGCCAGGTTATTAATAAAAAAAAAAGTGAAAGAATAAGGCTCCAGTTGTTTTACCAAGTACCAGAACAAGATGTGGGGATGTTGAACTTCCTTTGAGGCTACAGACGTCAGTACAGCTTCTTCACATCTCTGTTGGGTTTTTCTATGACCTCTGACCTCTGACTGTTCCTGCTCCTGCTGGTCCAGTTCAGAAGCATCTGGACCTGGACCAACAGGTTTACAGACAGATTCAGCTCAAAAGCCACAAGGATACGAAACTATTGAACCAAAAACTCCAATAAAACACAGAAAGTTCAGTACTCTTTTTACTTTTTTGGTAAATAATTGTAGCTCCTTCTAATCTGTCTCCACCTTAAATACTTAAAGACCTAGAACTCTTCTTATGGTGACTTCCAAATTAATTCTTCTGTATATCTAACCTTTCCTACATGATTTAAGACTATTTATTATAATATTATCCTCTCTATTTTGCATTTTCAGTGATTTTCCTGTATCCTGACCATGTAGAAGTTCTTAAAATTGAAAATAATACAGTTAATTCAAACATTATTGTGTCAGAACAGAAAATAATGAAGAAAAAGTCATATTTCCAGCAAAATATATCATTACCTGGACATAAAAACTTTCTTCATCTCACTGTCATTTGTCGAAATACATGAGTCTCACTAATGAATGAATGTTGTAGAAGATGACGGTGTTTCCATGGTAACTACGGAGCTTCTGAACATCCATATGGGTTATATCTGATGACCATGAAAAGATGAAGAACTGTATTTTACACCACTTATTTACATGTATTGATAGGATTAGTAGTTAAAAAGTTATTGAATATTTTGTATGAGTTGACACCAGTGGCTGTTGAGGTCTTTGAGGGTTAAGCCTTTATCATCATGTGACAACAGGATGATTTGTTATTCTTCGTGGATGCATTTGTCATTTTAACCCATAAAGTTCCAGTGTTACTTTTGTGGCAGTTCCCAAATGAAGTTTTCCTCTATATTTAACCTTCCTTAAGTGAATTATCACCATTTATTGCAATATTACCTTCGGTATTCTGTGTTTTTTCAATGAAAATCAGGTATTTTTCTATATTTAATTCACTGTTCATGTAGCTCTTCATTAAAGCTCAGATTAAAGTTGAAGATTATTATATGAAAAACAGAGAAAACTGAAGAAAAAGTGACTTTTTCAGCAAATCTATCATGAACTGAACATAAACCCAGTGTCCATCCGCTGTCATTGATCCAACTCCATGGGTTTTACTGGTGAATTAATGTTGTAGAAGATGAAGGTGTTTCATATCTGCATTTTACAACAATTATTTACAAGTATTGAAAGGATTAGTGAATCAACAGGTATTAAAGAGTTTAGATCAGTAGGTGATTTTGGTCATGTATGGATGTTTGGGTCTTTATGGGTGAAGCCCCTTACAGAATGTCGATGTGTTGCATTATTATCAAGTATATGCAAATTAAAGTGTCATAAACCATAAATATAATAAGCTAACAGTGTTGCCATCACAACCAGCAGATATTACAGAACATATAATGGATGGTATTGTGGTAAAAGCAGGAAATCTGCTGGAATTTTAAGCCTAAAAGTCTATAAAAGGAAACGGTTTCTGAAATTGCACCCCAAACTTTTAGGTATTTCTTTAAAAACAATACAGCTACTGTCTGTGCAGCCAGAGGATGGGAAAACACCTGGTTCTGCCCATAGAATAAATAAAAACATCATTATCTGTGTTTTTTTTTCTGAAGAAATATGCATTGTTTTTATCTGAGGGGGAGTTGAATACTTGTTTCACAAACTTAGGAAATTATCGATGTTCGTGTTGAACTCCAAATTGACAGTAGTTGTGTTGAAAATGTCTGTGCAGCTGTTATCACTCTGCAAATAAGCCTGCAAGATAAACAGCAGGAAATGAGACGTGTGCATAAAGTGCAACTTCCAATTAACAACTGTGACAAATGGAAACGTGTTTGGTGAAAAGTCAAGTAAATACACGTGTGAGTTCCAGCACAAAATAAAATCTGCAGAACGTAATACAGAGAGATTCAATAAAAGACGGAGGCTATATTAAGATGGCGAGTATGAAAACAGCCTGAGTATAAACAGAAAAACATGCTGAGACAAAGAAATGCACGGAAAATATAAACAATAATCTCATCCTCGAGGCGTCCTCTCCTCTCCTCTTATCTCCTGTTTGCGCTTTCATATATATGTGAGAATCTTCCCTTCTATCTGTCTCTGTCAGCCTCTTTCATTTTCCTGCATCTTCTCCGCCATCTCTCATTATTTCTCCCTCTCTCTCGCTGCCTCTCAGCCTTAATTGCAGCAAAAGCAGCGGGTTGAGTGAGGCGATACCTGATTAGGAGGTTAAACCAATGGTGCGGCCCGATGGCAAATCCTTCCGCTAATAAAAACAGGGAGACGATTATATCTGCTCGCGCTCGCCATCTCTTATTTGATTTTCAATTCAAATGTGATTTATTGGCAAAGAAATCTCAAGCATCTCATCAAACTGCAAAACATCTGATACATCTTTCACTCAGTTACCAGTTCATGGCTCCAATCTCAGTCCCAGTATTAAATCAATCAAGTGGGAAAAGATAACACTCATCTATAACAAGACTCCAACTTCGGCCGCCCTCGCTGTGTTTGGAGATACAGAGCGATACAGTTCTTTTAGAACTTGTTTTCGATGCTTCATCCTCTGCATCAGTAATGTCCGATGACAGACATGTGCTTTTTCACAAACATCAAGGATTGTGCAGAACGTTCAGCCTGGTTGACTTTGCAAGATGGTAACAATTCTACGTATTTATTTATCATAGGTTTAATAAGAAAACACAGGCAAATATACAAGATTAAAAAGACAAGAAAAGAAAATTCAAGGTATTTTTTGCTTTGAATTTACAAAAACTCTCACTTTATAACACTGTTTTTCACAATACCCCCCCGTCTTTATCCGTAATAAAGTCAGCCATTTCAAATTAAATCAAATTTTATTTATATAGCGTCAAATCATAACAGAAGTTCTCTCATGACACTTTACATATAGAGCCAGTCGAAACCAGACTCTAATTTACAGAAACCCAACCTATTTGCTAACACTGAGTATTAAAAACATCTTTTCAGTACTTACCAGTTTGAGTAATAAAGGATACAAAAACAAGACTGTAATGCGACATTTGATGAAGTTTATTGTCCGACACGTTTAGTGAGCTAGCGGTTAGCATTAGCTCACCTCTGACCCCTGTGGTTCCTGTAGCTCTACCAATTTTGTCCAAATATGGTCACTTCCAGTCCCAAGAATCCCACATAGCAACGGCCAAATCACAAACTACTGGCTTCAAATTGACAAACAAAACCAATGGGTGACACCGCGACTCCTCCATCCATCAGTTATATACAGTTTACGGTGTTTTTAAACTTTTATTTTTCCAGTTAGTTGCATGTCACACTCTTGGGATTCAGTCCATTTTTATTATCAGTGTTAAAAAGTACACATTTAACACACTCACGGCTCATATTTGTGCAACATTTTGCTACAAACAACACTGAAAACATCATCATTCCTTCATTCATTCATTCATTCATCATCTTTCAGTCACAGTTGCGTGTCTGTTAAGATAAAAGTCAAACATCAGATTGCATGAAAAGTCAAGAGAAAAAAAAACAACTTTATCTTAATCACATTCTTTTTAACTCAACTGGGACAAACCTACGACCCAGCACTTGAAAAAGTTGACTTATTTCTGACTGATCTCATGAAATTGCGTTGTGTCACACCAGTTCTTATTGCATTCGGTGTGCAATACATACGCATTTTCATCCTTTCACGTGTTATTCAACGCCATTTGATGGTGTGTCAATGTACGCCAAGATCTCCAGTTTACATAACCCTATCCCATTACCCTAAATCTAACCGCTAACCCTAACCGCTAATTGCGCTAGCTGCTAATCGCTAATGCCATGTTATTTTATGCGGCGTGAACATGCACGCGGAAAGCTTATAATGCCCACAGATAACAAGCCAATTAACAGTGGCCTGTGAAATTACCCAAATTTAACCGAACAGTAAACAGTTTCAGGGATAGAGGGCACATTGACTGAAATCAACAAGATTTTACTGCATAATCTCTAGGTTTTGGCGCATGTAATTTTATTTTGCAGCCAAGCCGTTCTCCACAGGATGAACTGAGAGCATTTATGTCAAACTGACCGACTCTAAACAAGCCAAGACAAACTAAAAAGTCTCCAAAGTTTAGAGGGAAACATGAAAACGAAGTCATTTTCTCAGAGGAAAGGAGTTTGAAGATGAAGGTAATGCACGACTCAGATCTCTGCTGTTGAACGTCATTTTATTGGTAATAAACAGACGCAGTGACATCTGTGAGTCAGTGCCGCATCAGTTAAAAGCACTGCTTGATCTCCAAGTTTCAACTCTCTTCATCCAGGTCTGAGTCTGATGGAGACTGAACCCAGATCAGTGGATGCTGATAGTAGACACAGTTTTGGAATCACATGTTCAGTAATCACATATGGGCGTAGTATTTGGTTGTCCACAGGCTTTTGGCCACTCCGTCTATGTTACTTTGGATCAAATTACTGGATGGAGCATTGTTCCATGTTCTGGCGAAGCAAAAAAATTTTTTTTTTTACGAGTCCAAATAAAGACTGGAGCTCCGAGTTTGTCCAAATTGAGCACTGGCAGGAAGTGACTGATCCAAACTGAAGATTAAAATCCTAAATATTTCTTCTGAAGCAGCCAGTTAGATGGTTTCCTCCAACTGTTTCCTCCCAGAGCCTTATGGGACCAATAAAGTTACACCTGGTCACCTAAATATGGTCTGCAACTGTAATATGTTATTATGGATTCTGCTAGAGTTGTGTTTTCTCGGGGGATGCAGTATGTTTTATTTTCATTTGCGGGATCCTTTTTTTTTTTCTCTTTAAAATACGTGCACATTCTTTTAGTTTGGACAGTTTGGGAGTTTGTTTTCGTTTCATCAGTTACTACAGAGCCTTTCTCTTACTCCCTTCGGCTGAAGTTACAGTGTTGTGTTAATGTGTTTTCTGCCAGCTTGCATAAGGATTCGCACGCACCGAGGTTTAATCCCACACCTCATATAGTTTTATGAGGCGCTCTGCATCTCGTGGGGAGGGAACACAGTCTCTAACAGCAACATGGCATATGTTTGTTTCTGACCTGAATGTATGAGAAATGTGCCTCTGTGGATAAATAGTTCTACCTTCCAGTTCTGATTTAACGTATGCATACTTCACGTGCGTATTCTGAAGCATCACACTTCTACCCACTACATCTCACTGGTAAATATTGCCCTTTTTAATGCATTACATTTGTCTGACAGCTTCTCACAGCCCTTCCTGTTGGGTGAAAAAGCTTTCAAGCCTTAAGTGACCGTCCTTTACTATCTAAACAGCCATTTTTGGCCGAAAAGACAATCAAATATCAGCTTTGAGCCCCTTAAATGTCAGCACTAGGTAATATATGGTGACATTTAGGTTGACAAAATGACAGTTCTTATGGCATGCTGCGTGCTAAATGTACGCATTTTCATCCTTTCGCCTGTTATTCAACATCATTTAATGGTGTGTCAATGTACGCTAAGATCTCCGGTTTACTTATCCGTAACTGCTAACCCTAACCGCTAATCGCGCTAATCACTAACCCTGACCCTTAACCGTAACTGTTCATCGCGTGGTGTTTTACGTGGCTTATAATGCGTACAGATAACAGGCCAATTAAAAGTGGCCTGTTATCTGTACGCAATTCATGACATCACGTTGAAATGACAAAACAGTGAGTGGTCATTTCACATTTGTCTCCACAGTTTTGATTCGACAAAACTGAAATTTCACACTGAAGGTGTTGAATCGCTCCTTTCATTTAGTTCCTCCATATTGACCTTTAGCTTCAGCTCCACCTGTCTTGCGATTCACATTTGTTTAGATCTTCACTGAGGTCCAGCTGACTTCTGTAGATGTTCTTGCACAGCTACATCTACTTCCAAGAAGCATGGAGAAAGAAAAAACCTGTCAAGAACTTCAGCAGTAGTTGAAGGACAGAACATTCTAATAACGTTAGACCCTCTGGAGTTCTTGACCTGTTTCATCTTTGTTCGGCATTAAATAGTGACCTTGGCGTTGGAGATCACGTGACCTTTTTTTAAGCTTGTAGCAAAGCACAGAAGTCAAACTAATGAGACTATTTGTAATTTCCATCTCTGGACAAACCCAAAGGAGATAAAGAGCTGCATGTGGCCCTGGAGCTACGCATTGCCTGCCTCTGTTTCATGGGATGAGTTTCAGGTACCACACTCTCTAAAAGTCAATAAAGATTCTAACAACCTTCTTAATCCTGTCACAACTAAGACAGGAGTCCTACTGAGGGAAAGTTGCAGTATTAGGGTTAACAAACTTTTTGCAGCTGAAACATAATCACAGCAGTTATTCTGCCCCGCCTGAATGCAAGTGTTTAGTTTGGCAGATGGTTAGACAGCTCTCAAGAAAAGCAGGTTAAGCTTACCAGGCGATAAATCTGTTACTCAGTATAACCAAATGTAACTTTTCGGTAATTTCAGTGGGTACAACAACAGCTTGTTGAGTCATTTTAAGACATTGGAAGACATCAGAAACTCCACAGATGAAAGAATGGGTCTGTGCAATGACTGAAACTGCGTCCTATGAATGTGTGCTTAGTAGATCAAGTGATGACAGAGGGGAGGGGGTGACCCTTTTGGGGCAGGTTTTGGGATGACATAAAGGTAGAGAAGTCTGCATGTATGAATGTATGAGTGCATGTACATGTGTGAGTGTGTGTGTGTGTGTGTGTGTGTGTGTGTGTGTGTGTGTGTATACAGATACATATTAGTTGATATTATTATGTATCCACCTTCTTTTGTATTTGCTGCCTGTCTTTGATCTTTGATCTTTGATGTTTATGAGACAAAAACTATGGTGAGTCTGTTGCCAGGGTTAATTGTTAATTACATGCTACCTGTTCTTGTATGGAGAAACATATTAAGTTTGCCATGTACCATGCCTTTGAAAAGTTCAATAAAAACTTGAATTCCCAAAAAAAAAGAAAAACATGTTAAATCTGGAAACCCTAACACAAATAAAGATACTGTAAAACAAATAAAAGATATAAATTAGAATCATTACCGAAGTTACCAAACATGTTCAACCCTGGATGTGTCTCCAGTTCATCACAGGGTTGACACATCATTGAACAACTATGAACTCTCACATTAACACCTACAGGTGATTCAGATTGAACGAATCAACCTGATAAGTGCAGGTTTATGGAAGTGGGAGGAACCCGGAGTACATGGAGAGAACCCACGCACACACGGGGAGACCCTGCAAACTCCACAGAGAACGGCTGGAATCAAACCTGAGACCTTCTCGCTGTGAAGTGACGGTGCTGACCACTGCACCAGCCATAACGGCAACAATTATGAGCACATGGGATGTTAGCTTTATGCTAATATAAAATGAGAAATCCCATAGACTGGCTAACAAATGTTAGCATCACAGCAATGTTTCTAAGTTAATATTTATGTTGCCCAGTGGGAAAAGCTGTGTTGTGCTCCCGACCACAAGGGGGCGCACCACACCTACGATTACACTAGAGCGACGTGCAGGAAGTACATGTTCACATTCACTGTCATGGCTGCTTGAGTTGACTCCTCTGGAGTACGAGACATCCAAACATTTGGATTTGCTTTTGCTGGCGTCTCCACATGTTCTGTGTCGTACTCGCGTTATGATCAGTGCGGTTCTGAGTTGTGTATGAGACAGCCGGCTGTGCTTCAGTCACTTGTGTAGCTTATAACTGGACAGCCAAGCCGTCCATTCAGTGTACCACTGCAAGTTTGCACAGTGAGTCTGAGCTCACACAGTTTTCTATGCACTTTGTGTTCTATGCACTTTGGAATGCACTCTATTTTCTATGCACTTTTGATATTTTTGCACTCTAAAAGTCATGCAATTACGTATGAAAACAGAAGGGAGATTTCTGTGAGTTTCGTGAGCCTGTGAACAGTTACTGTGTAAATTTTACAAATCGAGTGAGCCACAGATTTCATTCTAAAATCTTATTACTGAATCCCAATAATTAACGCTGCTCTTATTCTATCAATCACTGAGAGCAGTCAAGAATAAAAGAGCCTTTTTGTAGCTTGGTGTGTTGTCCTCATATCTCACCAGCCTACATTTAAACTTGATAAACTGTGTAAAACATGTCCACTTATATTTACAGGCGTCTGTGGAAACTGCTGAGTGGTCACTATAGGCCCAGTCTGCTTCAGCCCTCCACACTGACCCACTACGGAAGCCCAGAGGTGACAAAACTCAAACTCATTTTACAATGACATAAGAAAATAATCTAAGTACCGTGTGTACAAGTGGTGGGAAAGCAGCACAGGAGTAGTTATCTGATGGAAGACCCTTATCTATTTGTTCAGTTAACTCCAGGCAAAGGCTGTTCTCACACAACCATGATGCTACAAACACCTGGAACTTCTAGAATATGATGCTGCTGCAGATTAAACTACCATACTGATTCGGATGATCAGTGCAGTGTCCTCTTTATGTGATTAGTTGATAATAAGAGCACATTGTGGATGTTTTTTAGTAACTTATTGAACTACGTATCTCTGCTGAAGAATAAAGCCACATCTTGGTTGGACTGGAAAGCAGAAGAAGGAGGCCTCACAACCTCCGAATGTGCCTCTACACCATCAAAAATAAACCTCCTCTCTGAAAGGGCTGCTGAATGTTCCTGCCGCTCAGTGTTTTTGTGCCACCAGTGTGAACCGAATCATTCCTTTACACTCACACCGGCCCTTTTTTACGCCACACGGAGCCAAAAATCTGCAGGTTTTTGCAGCTGCCAAATCCTCCTCCAGGTGACTTATTGATAAACACACATCCAGCCTCAGAGGAGGACCCAAATATTCCTTTCACTCCGTACAGAAAGCCAGCTTTGTATTGACTTCAGTGGTCTTATTGGTTGTCTGACCAGCAGTTCTGAAGCTGCAGATATTTTCAATGTGAGTAATGTGAGTGTCTGGAGTACACTGTGTCGGGCAGAGTGTACAAATGGAAGTCACATTAAAGCCCACGGGGATGAGAGGACGAGGAGAGCAACAGGATGGAGAAATCCTGGCCCGAGCATGATGTTTAACTTTTGGAATTAACTGGGTTTGTGTCCAGAGGTGGCACAAGTCCATGCATGGTTTCCTCCAGGAGAAAAGCAGATAAATGGAAGACCGGCAAAAGCAGAAGCACAGGCACTTTCTTTACTGCAGATGTTTTCATCTTCATGAATAATGCTCAGATAGCTCAACAATTCAGCTATAAAATATAAAGCGAAAAAAAAAAAAAAAGACCAAAACAGCACAAAATCACAGCCAAATGTGTCTTTATTTTCTCTTTTTCTTCCAGTCAAATCATGTGTAGTTTTGACTATTTACATTGTTTTTTCTTTAATAAGTTTTTCTGTAATTTTGCTATTGTTACATCAAGAACTTCAGTGTGGTTCTTTGTCTTATTGCTTTTTGGGGGTCCTTTTTCATCTTTTTATGTCATATTCTATGTTTTTTTTGTCTTTTTATGTCTTTTTTCCATTGTTTTCATCTTGTTACATGTTTTACATCTTTGTCCTTCTAGTCAATGTTATGTCCTATTGCATCTTTCATGTCATTTTTGCCTTTTTACACCTTTTTCTTCATCTTTTTAAGTCTTTTATGTCCTTTTCATGTTAAGTCTGACATCATGAGACCATAAAACTCATAAAACTGCTTGTTGTCTTTAATGGTGTTCAGATTTTTCTTATTCAGCCAGTGTTTGTGGGTGAGGTGGACCCACTGCATTTGGGGGTTTTTAATTCATCCTAATCAAAAACTTTCTGTTCAAGCACTCAACCGATGTTTACGTCATCCCAATTACAAGCAGCATAAAAAGCATATATGTTTAATATTTGCCTTTTGCCTTTGCTAGATCACGTCCGTGAAATAAAGCGCTACTTGTTTTTAATTGTTTTTTTTTTCTTTTTTAAATAATGTAATATAATCAAGATATGAGAGGAAAATATTCATAAAAAAATAATTACTCATTTTTCTTTTAATAAAAAATGAAAACAGACCCGACCCCAACACCATACAAGTAGTTTCTTTAAAGAGGTCAGTCATGGTTCAAGAGGGAGTAAGTTCATCTGTTTAACTCCAACACATGAGGTAGTGTTAGTGTAGTTCTTTGGCAAATATGTTCAACAAGTTCCAGTTGTTTTGTGCATATTTACGCTCTTTGGCGTATTCGATGGACAGACAGATTATTAAAATGCATTTGTAGGAGCGAACTGAATATTTGTCAAATAGATGACATCGTCCGTCCACTTCTCGTAGCGTCTCTTCGTTGACTCAATTTTCTGAACGAGCTAAATGCAAATGAAGTGAAGCTTGTAGAAATGGAACAAGTTTGCGGGTGCATACTGGTTATAGTGGGCGAACAGAAGTGTGGAACGTTACAGGTATGTTCCACCAATCAGCATTCTTCAGTACCCAGAGCCCCGCCCCCAAGAGTTCCGGGGTTAGGGTTGGTTAGGGACGTGTTGAATCCAGGTGTTTCTTTTCTAACAGGGTCTGGGATGCAAAACAATAATGACTAATGTCAGAATAGAGTTTATATTGGGATAAATATCAGTGCATTGGTTAGTTTGGTTTAAACTGTTATCTTTGCCTCAGAGATGGTTTTACTTCATTTCTCTCAACATTGATTTTGTTTTTTGGTTTGTTTTGGGGGGGTTTTATCCATGACTATGATTTCAAATATTCTTCCTCTAAATTTCTAAAATATTTTTCATGTTTTGACTGTAAATAGTAATTTTCTACCAGAGCTAACCATCTACTTTCTTCACATCTGACTTTATAAACCATATGGACAAAAGTATTGGGACGCATCATGGCTACAGCTGGTAAAATGTCCTGTTCAGGCTGATTTGAGATTAAAAAAAAAAAAAAAAAAAAGGATATTTCCTTAAAGTTAAATGGGAGATTTTTCTTCCGAAATGAGAATGAAGTATAATAAAGTATTTGTACTTTCCTATTTTCCACCTCTGGGAATGACAAGTCGAGGTTGTGGAAATCGTGGCCTGAACATGAAGTTTAACTGGTGGAATTAACATGTCTGACTGTAGCGCTGCCCACACACAGCGGATAAATAAATGTGTATTTGTTCTCCAGGCCTCAGAGTATGTGTTGAGGCCCAGATGGTTTTTTTTCAGATGTGAGTTCAGAGGCTGTAAAGCTCAGTGACAGAGCAGACTCTGGTCAAACAGCGGCGGCCAGCAGGCAATTTACTCCACACCAAACATTTATTAGAGCCTAAGCCGCTGATGGAGGTTTATCTTCAGGTTCACTTCGCCCCCTGATCCTCCACTAAGGCCTTCTTCCTGTCTTTGTCTCTCTTCATCCCTCTGTGATCATTCACTACAATTGTTTTTTTGTCTGTTTTCTGCCAAATGCTTGTTTAATGTTGTTTCTGGCAGAGAAATAAAAGAGCAAATCTTTGCTACTGAGGTTTTTTCTCTTTCTCTTGTGCTCTGGTGTGGACTGTTTACTCTTAACTCTGAGAGACCAGCGCTGAGAAACGCTTCACCTTTCCTCACCGTTTCAGTAAAACAGACCCTGGGAGTCATCGTTGGGTTTCCTAAATACCGAGTCACGGACTTCAAGCAATTAGTGGGAGTTTTAACCGAGTCACATTAACATCAGCCACGAGAGAAAACGACATCTGAACTGTTGAGGCTGTTTGTTGTGGAAACTGTGTTTTTGTTTAATGCTTGTTTTTTTGGCCGACACTCAAAATGTTTCCATCTTTATGCAGATTTCCTGCTCTGCACCATAGATCTGGTAAATGCACCTCAGATTTAGTTTGTTTTGTACATGTGTGATGTCATCATTTCAGAGAATATTTGCTTTTTTTTTCGGCATTTGTACACATTTGTAATTCAACTTTTTGTAAATTAAATAATTTAATTTCAGACACTTATTCTTACTTTTATACTTATTTTTCTTCAGTCATGATTTTAATACCTGAAAAAAACAATTTTTATTATTTTTTTGCAAACTTATGACTGAATATATACATATTTAAATTGACCATTTTCTGAGTTTACTTAAAAATTAAACTTTACAGCCTCAAGAGTATTTCTGTGTAAAGTTGTTATTTTTTTCTTGTAAGTTTAACATTTTAATTTTACTGATTTTTTTTTATTTATTTATTTTTTTTGTGTCATGATAATATCTGAAGAATTTATTTCTTGAGTTTGTGACTTTTATCTCAGTGGTTTAGATTTTCTGTTAAATTTGTCATTATATTTGTTGTTAATTCAGTAGATTAATTTATTCTTTTATCTAGTCAGGTTTTCCATGTACAATGTACCATGTTTATAACATTAGTATCTGAAGAGTTCTATGTTTATGTCTCACAAACCTCATATAATCTTTTTACACAAATTTACAAGTCAAAATGTCAGATTTTAGTCTTGTTTTTAAATAAATTTAAAAAATATTCAAAAATTCATATTTTCTTGTAAATTTAAGTCTCTAATTTCACAGATTATTAGTTTTCTCCCCACATTTACAGTTTTAATGAACAAATATAAATATATATGTACAAGTTTAAAATCAGAGAATATTTCAATTTTATTTGCAAATGTAATTTTACAACCTCAGAGAACACATATATTTTTCTTGGACATTTGTGATGCTGTTTCCATCACACCATGTGCATGTGCAACCACAATGTAAATATGTAATGTAATGTAAAGTGTATTATTTAATCTGAATTATAATTCTATATTTATGAAAATATGTATATAAATACCAAATTTCTTATTTTTCTCTTTATTTTTTTTATTTTTTTTTTCTTGTTCTACCTGTTGTTTTCTCTGCACTTGGTTGTTGTTTGTTGGTGCTGTTAACTGTGAAATTTCCCCACAGTGGGATAAATAAAGTCGTATCTTATCTTATCTTATCTTATCATTGTTTTTACAGGTTAAGAACTTAATATGTGAAGAGTTAATACTGCAGTGGATGCATTGCAGAACTGATGTTTTGTTATAATCTGTATATTTGTTGATTCACTGGCGTAAAAGCCTCAGACGACTTCAGACGGCTTTAGTTGAGCTGTTTTTCCACTCTGCTGCTGCTGCTATACATATTCTTTTCATCCTGACATCCACTTGTGGAGTCAGTCTCACCTTTCCACCGTCTCTGCAGTGGATTTATTTTGAATATCAGTCTGTGAAATCAACGGCGCTAACACACTGATGCAATAGAGACATAAACACTTCATGTAGAGGTGGCCCTTTGTGCTGTCTGTCTTCGTATCGTGTGTCTGATATGATGTGGAGGTCATGTGTCAGCGGTGATGAGCAGATAAAGCTGAGGCTGAAGGATGAATCAGCCGGACGCTCAGTTCACCGCCCCGCTGCGTCCAAACACCTCCGACATCAGCAGGAAAATAACAGGATGGTTCTGCAGCCAAAGCGGCGTTCTGTGGCCGGGTGAGGAGCCGACCTTTGACCCCCGGACTTCTGCTTCTCCAGCTGTGTCAACCTCAAGCACCTGTTACATAACCGGCACAGAGGTCAAAGGTCAGGCTTCAACTTCTGGAGCTGGTAAACATTTAGTCTGCAGCCTCAGAGTTTCTGTTTTAGAGGCAAAAACTTTAACTTCACTTAAATATTTCAACATAAATAGGCACGTTAAGTCATCTGATTGACATAATGCAGACCCCGCCTACAGCCTCATCCATCACAACAGAGAAGAATAAAGACGCCGGAGTAAAAGTGTTAATATTGCACTTGATAAATACTGCGTTACATGTAAAAGAACTAATACATGCGGTAGAAACACTGCTCTTCAGGTAAAAGTACTGCATTCCAACCTTTGCTTATGTAGAAATTTGGTTTTAAAGTTGTCTTCAGATGCAGAAAATCATTTGACGGAGTGGACTAAATTACAGAAGTGGTGTAGAAGAATTAAGATGGAAAATTACTGTAAATACTCAAGTCAAGTACCTTGAAGTACTACCCTAGTGTTCTGTGCTATCCTCTCTGCTCAGATTCAATCAGATGCTGCAAAACTGTTCACGTTGTAGATGGATATTGACCCAAAACATACGGCAATGGCAACGCAAGAGCTTTAGAAGGTAAAGAAACGGGATGTTCTCCCACTGATCTCAAGCCAGTGGAGCAGTTTTCAGCTCCTGAAGACTAAACTGAGGGCACAAAAGACCCACAAACAAACAACAACTGAGGGCGTCTGTAGTAAAGACCCGGAAAAGCATCTGCTGGAGGAAAGTCAGCGTTTGGCGATGTCCATGGGTTCAGACGACAGACAAAGGACTTTTATCCAAGTTTTGAAAACGATCCTCCTGTTTAGAACTCTCTTAGTTTGTCCAGTTACTTTTGAGCCTCTGAAAACGGAAGGACTGTGGTTAAAAAGGTTGTTCTGTTGAATTCGACACTTCAATCACACCTGGACCGACTTCGTTTCAGATTAGAGCTACAATTTGTACTTGAGTAATTCCAGTAATTCAAGTGCAAAAAATCCTTGAATCTTTTTTTTTTGCCTCGAGTATTCGTTTAATTATTAATTTGGTTTAAGTAATCACTCGCGTTCCACCGGAATCGAGTCAAAAAGTTGGTGCTAAGGAAGAGAGCAAGGAGACCGTCTGCAGAAGGCAAAAGCTGTCCAAAGTTTGGGATCACTTCACACTTAAAAAAACAGAGAATCTCATGCAATGTGTGGAAGTCCACATCCGAAACCAGCACAAGGTAAATACTAGTCTTCCACTCAACAGTAGCCGAACATTAGCCGATTTAACACGATTGCTGACTGTGTAACACAGCGGCACTGGTTAGAACGTAGGCTTCGCATTTGCAGTCGTCTATAATAATGAGTCTCGATAGCAGCTTTGATGATGAAATTCAGTTACTTGATTAAAATTAAAATATTCAGTAGAATACTCGACTTCAAAACGAATCGACAGCTGCAGCCCGATTTCAGATCCACTGTGGTGGCGTACACTGGAAAAAGTCTAAAATCTACCCAGTGTATTTTCTTATTTCTAGTCCAAATATCTCATCGCACTTAAAATCAGACAGAATCACCTAAAGAGGAACTTTTCAGTGAGATACAAG
>JAPQRP010023483.1:0-15502 GCA_037367295.1 Apogon hyalosoma
GAGGGTTCAAATTCAAACTGTATGAACTATTAGGGTCCAAATACACAAATAAATGAACCAAAGACTAGTAAAAGTGGGTTTAGTAAAATATGAAGCCTTTAAAGTTTTGCAAATGCTTACTGAGACATTCATGTTGTGAGACTTTAAAACTATCATGTTGGAGCCACCTTCTCATTTGAGAGGGAAAATATTGTTGAAATCCCAGCACAGAGGTGCTCCTTATCTGATGGCACAGCCACAGGGTTGCACACAGACACAGCCAACTCAGGTTACATAGTGTATGTAATGATTTTTCTTTGGCAGATAAGAGGTGGTCCGTAGTCAAATGAGAACCAATTAAAAACAATGTAATAAAGACACTTCACATAAGCCATCTTACAGTTTGATGGTGCTCGACTCAAATGTGTCCCAGTGGCTTTGCTGACTCACATTGTTCAGAAATTTGCCAAAAGCAGTAAAATAATTCAGATTTAACCAGAATTTTGATCAGTAACTGTAACCAGGTTACAGTAGCATTTATTGTTTAATTTGATCACATAATGTCATTTTATGTCAGTAGTGTCTCTCAACAGACATTATAACAGTAAAAAGAGCAGCTGATCTCAGAGCAGTGCAGGAGTTCTGCTCTAATTAGCTCCTCTGTGTAAATAACAGTTTGTCAGACTGCTGGAAGACAAAGTGTCTCATTTTCCTTTAGCCCTGTCACTACTTCCACTTGTGCATTAGACTAAAACTGCCACAGACATTCGATCAAATGTAGGTTTTCATGAGTAGCAGGTGTTGATTAACACAACTTCAAACATTGCTACTTTAACAAAATAACCCTCGGTACACTACCCTGTCAGTATACACGAGGTAAGATGTGACACCAGGCAAAATCCAAATATTCAAATGAATGTATGAAGTTTTGTTATCAGAACTAAAAGGAAGTAAAAGAATAGAGGGGTAGTTATTATGAACATACAGTTACAGTCCATTTTAAGAAACACAAAGTATCCTGTAAATGTTTGCCTTAAGCCTCTAATATAAACCATCTGAGCATGGATTCACTTAGTGTTTGTTTGGTGATGTTTGCTCAGTTTTTAGATGGGTATCATCCACCAACCTCAGTCTTCTAGTTGGACTAGACTTAGTTCTTAGTTCCTGCCAGCAGTTTAATGTAAATTACTTCCAATTTGTAATCCATTACAGATTACTTATTACTGTTATTTAAAAGTAATTCCTTACCTTACAATATTACTGTCTCAGAACTGTAATGTGTTACATGTCTCCTGTATTACTTTTGAGTTACATACAGACTCTCATCATAAAAAGTGTATGCAGTAGAACCCCCCCCCCAGCCCCTGTAGATATGGACGCCAGTGGATAAATCCACAATCAATAAAGAATTGTAACTAGTCACAGAAACGTTAGATTACCTTGTCATTACTGATCACAGGGATCATGCTAATGCTAACTAGCTTCTTAAAGCAGGTTGGGGTTAGTAATGAGCATACGTCCATGTGGACAATGGACTGTCTTCTGCCCTCTTCACCCATTGGCTGAACACCAACAGGAAATACAAATTTCCTGATGTATTTTTGTTTCCTTAAGGTCTCACGATCTTGCTGTTTATTTTCATTTGAGCAGTTAAATTATGGGCAAAAAGTGTGTTGTAACACAAGCACTATTGAACATGTACCAAGTAAAATATTGCTGAAAATTGATAAGTAATGCCTTACACTACTGCGTTACAGCAAAAAATAATCTGTTACTGTGATGCCTTACTTTTGTAACGCATTACTCCCAACACTACCTGCCAATAGTACCAAAGTATATGCTCTGTCCACACTATTATGGGTATTGTTCTGTCTTCATTTTTCACAATATCGCTGTACAAAGTAGAACAAAAAAACAAGTCATCATAATTGTTTTTTTTTTGTTTTTTTTATAGCTGATACCGATAACTTCCTGCTTCTCGTAACCAGTATTGATAACAAACAACAATAGTTCACATTCTTCAAATTATTTTATTATCATTTCAAGTCAGTGGTAAAACTCATTTAATGGTCAAATAAAGGCTTCTACAGAACCGAAAGCCTATGGCTGCTTGAAATAGACAATAGACCAAGGGTTTTCAGTTCCGTACTATTTATGTACACATACATAATTTGGTGATGATCGACCACTGTTTTCGGACATTAAACTATATTAAGCTTTTTCATTATAACGTGCGCCTATGGAGAGGAAAAGGCTTAATGTAGACAACATCCATAAAAGTGGGGCTGTGGTTTTTGCACAGGTGAAAGTGGACATGACTATAGATGTCCACATGAACTTTGGTGATGATCGATCACTGTTTTTGGGCATTAAACCACATTAAGCATTTTAGAATGTCCTGCTTCTTCTGCTGCTGCTGGACCTAAACGACTACAACCACTTGATCTTCCTCTTGGTCTTGCAGCTGTAGCAGAGAAAACCCTAACTGAAAACCCTTTTACTTACAAACAATGGACTGATCCAGACTTCTTCTTTTTTTTTTATGACAGTTGGCAAGGCAACAACATGCACTGTTTACTGGTGAAATGCATAAAATCTAAGCAATTTAGATTTATTAATATAGGCTCTGTTTATCGGTGAAAGTTTTAATTTTGGGAATTATCTGAATGATGTCATTTTTTTCAATATCAGACCAGTAATTATCGGTGCTGATTGTTATTGTGCATCCCTAATTGTTTCTGTTGGACTTAAAACTGTGGACATAAAATTACTGGACAACATAGACACAAAGACTATAATTTGTCATGCAATTTAGCGCTAATGAAGTTACAAACTTAGCACATGTTAACTTTCAAACGTTGGCGCAGTGGTGCAGTGGTTAGCACTGTTATCCCATAGCAGAGTATGCATGTTCTGACTGGGTTTGCTCTGGATACTCACTCATCCCTCCCACCATCCAAAGACATGCATGATGTACAGATGTTGTTTCAGGTCGCTGAAATGTATTTGGCACAGCACCCTGGTACATCTGTCCATTCCACATGTCTACGTAGTAATGTACTGAAATTCATTTGTATGACCTAAAACTGAAATTCCAGATCCAGGTTCAAGCTCACAAAGCAAACTGGGGTGTGATGGCATTGTTCTTCATTATACCTGTCCATATATCCATGTGAACATACAGAGAAATGTTTCTTTTGCTAAATATCTATGTTACAGTGAACATGGCAATAGGACTAGACATGGCAAATGCTTCCTTCCATGAGCTATGGGTTTGTTTCTTTTTATCTGGTTAAATAAACATAACTGCAAACTTTTGTTAAACCCAAGTATTTGTTAAAGACATGCGGTCACATTTGTTCTAAACTTTCAGAAGGGAAGTGTACCAATTAACAAACATCAGAATTCCAATTAGAGAGGATGTGCACTGACAAAGCTTGTTGGTTTTCACATTTTTTTGTTTTTTTTTTTTTTCAGGACATGAAATTTAACTACATTAGATCAGTGTGGAACTCACTAATCATTCCTGAGCCACTGTCAAACTAAAAAGCTTGTACAGGCTCATTATCTCCATGTGATTTGATCTAAAAGCTCACATCATACAGTTTTCATATGGTCAGTGATTTTTTTTTTTTTTTTTCTAATTTGGTGGAATCTAAGATATGTCAGGGGACTGACTGGAGATGGAGAGAAAAAGGACAAAGCCAGAGAAAAAAAGTGATAGTGCAGTAGAGGAGTGTGAGTGACTGAGGCAGATGTTAAATTATTCTCTTTGGCTCGTAATAATAAAATCATTTGATCAGTTGAATATGTCCCCATTCTGTCCCCCTATGGGCTCCAGCGCTCCATCCCAGTAAAACACCCCCCACCAACTCACACACACACACACACACACCAGTATGAGATCCAAGGCTGACAGCACGGGGGCACGGAATTAAGCATGAAGCAATATTTGCTCCAAAGTTAACACTGTTCACCCCAGAGAAAGTACTGTGGGTTTTCCACACTGCTCACTGAAGACTCATATCTTTTTTTTTTCCAGATTGCAATTTATTATTGACTGTAATCCTAATATTTTCATGAAGGTACAAATAACAAGTTGATATAATTCATCTCAAGCAAATTCATACTGGAGTTCAAGTTTCAACATAATGTCTGTGATACGAGCGCACAGAAGAGGAGTTATAACACTGGTTTACTTTTTTTTTTTTAATTATGTGCTTCAGAGGTTAAATGTGCTAAATGTTATGTATTTTAATAAAATTAATTGGAAAACAAATGATAAAAGTGCTGGTTTGCTGATGTTTTCAAGGTATATGATAAAGTACATTGGCTGATGTACATTTATTCAATAGATTTCTAAATCTTCCACTAGATAGAACCTGTAATGTGACTGTATTGTCGGGCAGACGTTGTTCTGAAGTCGACCTGGTAGCTCTGAGACAATTATTCCTGTTGAGTAAAACCCATTCTCTTGTTAATTTTTGAATTTCACAATTTGACCCAAGACTATCTTGGAAACTTCAGCCAACCAGCATTTTTGACTTGATTTTTATTATTATTATTATTATTATTATTATTATTATTATTATTATTATTATTATTATTATTTTTATCACTGACTTACAAAGTTCACTACTTTTATTCTGGAAGCATTTTACTTTTAGACCTGTGTAATTGGAAATATGTCTTTGCAGGGCTGAATTGCTGCAAAAAGCCTAAGGCTACAATGCACAAATGTCATGCGGCAATGGCTGCCAGAGGCACAGTGGCATAGGTCCCATGTGGGAAAGGCTATGGTCTGTCTGAGAGTGGAACCCAGAACCTTGTTGCTATGTGATGCAAAAGTGCTAACCACAGTGCTACATTAGTGCGACTCTATATGAAATCTGTATTAGAATAGTGTTCCCTCCTCTGACCAGAGAAGATCAGCCCATCTGTCCTTCAGACATATTCTATACAACCACATTCATTTTCTGACCAGTCAAACACTTTATTCTGAACCACCTGATTCAGAAGTGAGTCGATTTTTTTTTTCTTTATAGAACCGCTGTCTCAATCAATTAATAATTTCTTTGTCGGTTTGAATCTGAAATGATGATTTGAATCACCACATTGAAACATCAACACAGGCCACAAAAGTGCTGTTTTTAACGGGGAACTATGGTAGGTTTAAGCCATAAAGACCCAAACATCCACCATCAACCGAAAGCATCTGGGCGAGGTCAAAGGCGTCACAGATGGACCGCCCACTACTTTTTGATTCATAATTTTAGAACCAGACAAGTTTAAAACAAATATTACACATAATTGTAAAGGTGTAAATGCCATCTTAAACATACTCAAAGGGCAACATTTCGTTTCAAATATTTTTAAATGAAAAATATCAAAAACTACTGTGTCATGGATGGACAAAATTTCTCTATTTTACAACCTAATAATTGGTTAAAGGAAAAACTATTTGATCATACTTAAATAGCAAGAGTTTTGAAAAATGGCAGCGTCACAGATGGACAACAAAAGTAAATATCAAATTAAACATTTTTTATTTCAATTCTCAATATCGTATATATTTCTATTTTTTTCAATATTTACAACATACAAATAATAATAAAAGTATATTCAAATGTATTTTGCATAGATATATGCATTTATTAATTTTGAAGACTGTGTTTAGAATATGATATAACTAATATAATAAATATCAATGTATTTGGAATAAATTTTGTTTATTTATTAGAGTTTATAAAATGAACCCAGAATGACGGCAGAAAACTTTGTACTTTCCAAACATTCACACTTATAAAAATAGTAAAAAAAAAAAAAAATCACACGTTTTTTCTCATTTTGAAATAAATTTTCCTGAAAATATAAGTAATTACCTACCCAAAAATATAAGTCTGGTGTAAATTATTGTAATAAAATTTTTCTGACCAGATGTTAACCTTCCCTTGACTTCATCCATCTACTGATCTAAAATGTCGTTGATCCATTAATCCTATCATTCCTTTTCTGAACTCACTTTATCCTCACTAGGGTTCCATTAATCCTATCAATCCATGTAAATAATTGTTGTAAAATACAGTTTGTCATCTTTTCATAGTCATCAGATATGACCCATTTGGATGTTCAGAGGCTCCATAGTTACCATGGAAACACCGTCATCTTCTACAACATTGTTTCACCAATAAAACCCACGGAGTTGGATCAGTGACACTGGATGGACACTTTTGTTTTATGTTCAGTTGTTGATATCTGTGCTGAAAAAGTCACCTTTTCTTCAGTTTTCTCTGTTTTTGATATATACATGATCAGTAAATTAAATATAGAAAAATACCTGATTTTCACTGAAAAAACTCAAAATAAAGAAGTTTATATTATAAGAAATGATGATCAATCACTTATGAAAAAATAAATATAGGGGAAAAAAAAGCCTTTTGGACCTGCCACAAAAGTAGCACTGGGTCTTTATGGGTTAAGAGGCTTCTGAGCTTCTGATCCCAGTGGGAAACAACTGCATGATGACAAAGACAAGCTACAAATATATTCTAAATATATTGGATGCTGATGTTTTAGTCCGGCTTTTCTCAGGTGGTAAAACCAGTATAAAACCTCAAATTAACCCTTCCAGAGCCGTGTATAGTTCTAGTTCTACATAGGTGTCTTGTGATCCCCTGGCCCTGAACCACTCCTGCACATTCAGATTCAGTCATTTTCCCAAACATGCAAATGACACTGTAAACCAGGGGTGTCAAACTTATTTTAGTTCAGGGGCCACATTAAGCCAAATTTGATCTGAAGTGGGCCGGACCAGTGAAATAATCACATAATTATACATAAATTATGTCAATTCCAAACTTTCCTCTATGTTTTAGAGCAAAAAAAGTACAACTATATGATAAAAGTATTTACATCTACCAACTATCCTTTAAAACAATGTAAATAACATGAACAAACTGAAATTTATTGAGAAAATAAAGTACAATTTTAACAATATTCGGTCTCAGTTTATCATTTACACATGTAAATACTACTTACAGGTCACAGTGGATCAATAAATACACAAAATATTTAATAACAGGCAGAATATTGGTAAACTTGGACTTCAGACATTTCAAAATGTTCATATTTGTCCTGGTTATTTGTGTTTTTGTGAAAGGATAGTTTGTTTTTGTGTAAATATAGTAAAATGACATTAAAATATTTACACTGACAGAGAAAAATTTGAAATTGTGAGTATTTATAGGTTATTATTATAGTATTTTACTGATCCGACCCACTTCAGATTAAATTGGTCTGTATGTGGAACCTGAACTAAAACGAGTCATATCTTCAATGTTATTTTTGCATTTCACAAATTCATCCCATGGGCCAGATTGGACCTCTTGGAGGATTTGGCCCCCAGGCCACATGTTTGAGACCTCTGCTTTAAACACTTTCTATTGGGTGTTTTAACTCAAGTTCATTGAGCAACTTAGCTTTGTCCATTTTACCAATCTGCATTTACTATAAGCACAGTTTAACCTGCATTTAGTTAAACCATAGGTTCAGAGGATTCCTCTGCCTCTGCTGCATGGTCAGTTTTATTGGAGGGGTCACAAAAGTCTCAAGTACAAAAGCAGGTCATTGACTAAGAAAAGGAAGAGGGAACTGTGGCCTCTTATTCAAAGAGCAAGTGAGGGAGCTTAGAAGAAGGCAAAAAAATACTCGAAAGAAAATGGAGAGAAAGAAAGAATAAGAGCAGAGAGAAAGGGGAGGCTCTTTTTAATAGAGTCTTATAAAAAAAAGCTTTGTGAATACCTTCTTTCTGTCGTTCCCACACAGGTCATCACAGAAAAAAGTCCTCTCCAGTTGAAAAGAAGCTGGAGCTGAAAAGACTCTAGGTCCACTTCAAGTCCTCTGTCACCTCAAAGGAACATTCCAGCTTTTATTGAAGGAGGACCAGACTCGATTTCAACAGAGAGAGAGAAGATGGAGAGGAGAAGGCAAAAACTGAAGGGAAAGACTGTGATAAAAAAGAGATTAGAGGGAAAATGAAGAACGACCGGATGAGGAAAGAAGAAAACAAGTCAACAAACCAAAAAAATAAAAAAGCAAAGAAAAAAATCTAAGCCATGAAGGCTTTGTAATTCCATTTTTCCAATAAGTCTTTTTTTTTTTCTGACTGTAGCCATCCTAAGCTTGTTATAGGAAAGAGATTCAATAGTAAAGTCCTAAACTTTATGGTGTAGCTGCGGTTGGAAGATAGCACTATGGTTGAGTGGTTACACAGACCAAAGAGCAGCACTTTGAATACGAATGCGGCTGCATAAATCTGCAGTCAAATAAAAAATGAGCTTTAAAACGCCACACATACAGGTTCAAAACATCACTTTCAATCGCGCTTCCTCGCTCTAGGCCGTCGCTAACGTGAGAATGTTTTCATATGCACAAGCTGACACATAATATCACCAGCGCAGAATCATAAAATAAAGTCGGCGCTGGCCACACTCTGATGCAAAGAGCCAGAATGAATCGCTATTGAGTTCGGAAGTTCATTAAAGCGTTCCACAAAGCGACGCACAATGACGAGGTTCATTGGGTTTTTGACAAGCTCAAAGAAAATGCCCCGAATGAGAGCTTTTCGATGAGTCAAGAAAAGTGAAAAAAAAAAAAAAAAAAAAAGTGATGGACCTGATTGAGAGGGAGCACAGTGTGTAAGGCTTTTATTTTGTCCATTTACTTCTTGGCTGCACATGAGATGTCAAAAGGCAACATTTTGACCTGACAAAGATCCATTCACATTTAAATATTGGAATATTTTCCCCGCCACCCACCATGACTTTTCTTTATCTGTGGGACGATGCGAATGGCAGCAGCTTTTTCTCAAGAAATGCCTCGTGTTTTGTTCGGCCGGTTGGGAATGGTAGAAATGGGCACAAAGTTCCTCTTCAGTCATAAAGGCCAGCACCAAAGAGAGAAGAAAAGTAGATATGAAATGGAAGCAAAGAGGAAGGATGGACGGAAGATCTGTAATTCAGCTGAAAACATTTTTTGTTTTATTTCTTGGGTGAAGACCAAGAAAAGGAAGCATGGTCTAACCAAGGTCTCAATACGTGACACCCACTGACAGACCTCCAGTGAACTGCACTTCATCAAACTCACTGACACAAAAAGGCCATTGTGTGGAAGAAAGACACTGGCTGGAGTGGAAGCTTTTCTCTCGATTTAACAAAAAAAAGGATATCTGTGTGGAGGGCAACCGAGTCTGTGCCACAAAACATTTCCTCTCACTATAATTGATGTGATATTAACATAGTCAAAATTGTCTAATTGTAGAGATGGAATATAATATCCATTAAGCACCTTTGCACCCAAGAATTCAAATCATTGTGTGTTTGTTACATTTATATCTCCACAATGGGGGGGGGTCTGTCCATGGGGTCTGCCGTGTTGTGTCGAATCTTTCTATCTCGTCCTGGAAAGTACAAACCAAACCCAGGCTCTCATGCAGAACTTTACTACTTTTAGTGGCCGACATGTACCCAGAAGGAAAGAGCGACGTGAACGATCACCGCTAGATGTCACTAAATGCTGTTCTCTCATATCATAAAACTAGCAGAAGGTGCCCTCAACTGTACACGTTTGATCATCAAGACATAACGTTTCAGTGTTTATATTGACACATTCACGCTGAGTAGGCTGTTATGTTTCTCTGTTTGACAGACGTTGGCAAAACAGCATTTTCCTAGCACACACCACGGTTACGGAACAATCTCCAAAAACCTCTTAAACTACAAACATTCATCTCTCGTAATGATTTAGAAAGTATCACGGAGAATGCAGTGAAGGAGGAGTGTCACTGTTCTTCTTGAGAGTCCATTATGCTAATAAGTCTTATTCTGTTTTATTGTTTATCATGTATGTTTTCATAGAGTTTTGACTCTGTATGGCTGATGCCTGGCCCTCGCAAAAAAATGTCTAATCTCAGTGAATAAAAAATAAGGCAATGTTTACTGCCACAGTACTATATTGCCACACAGCCAACTAAATGTTAGCATTTGTACTAGAGCCAATCATAGATACTGTTCCATGAACTCATTATCCTCTTGTTTCCATAGTACTGTGGTCATTTATGGCGTATACTTCAGTACATTCTTTTGTGCATTTTGTTACCACAGTACTGTGGCAACTGATGGAAGAAACAACAAATTAGTGATAATATATAGTATAGAATAGGAATTAATGTTGTAAATGTTCTATATGTTGTTTTATGGTGTTCTTTGTTCTGTGCAGTCAGTGAGGCTGGATAAGGTGGGCGGAGCTACATGTTAGATGCAGCGGTGCGCCATGTGACTTCTCAGTTCTGTGTCAGTTGTATATTGAGTGCTGTGCTCCAAATTCTGCACTCTGAACATTGTCCCAGTGGCTGATTTATATCAGTGTTGCCCCCCCCCGACACAACAAACACCGCCCCTCACATGTATTTCACCCATTATAAGTAAATAAGATTTTTTGAAATAAAAAAAATAAATAAATAAACTTTGACCTACTTTTTCCTAAAATGTAACCACATCTATTCTGGGTCACTGGCAATCTGTAAACCCAATTTGGTATGAATTCAACCAATAGTTTTGCTGCTAAAGTGTTAACAAACAAACAAAGAAACAAGTCAAGCCAAAAACAATACCCCTTGCCTCCCCTTCAGGGAGCAGGATAATAACAGCATCTTCATTAAATATTGAAATTAAGTTGAGAGCTAAATCAAGGCACCATCAACATTTATGAGAACATAAATTCTAGGAGAAGTTGAAATTGTTTTATTGTATTGAAATATGTAAAACAAATGAAGGCCCTGAAGCCTAAGTGAGCGCTTCCCACTCACACGTTTGTGGTGTTGAGTTATCTGTGAACATACAGGAATTTTTTAGGGCCCAAACTGGACAATAAAGCCTCCACACAGGAAGGATTCAACAAAATCACAGATGAACAAGTCTCTCTCTTGCTTTGAGGTCGATGCCACCCACACATACGCTACAAACAGATAAATGGAATCTATACATGCAAATGTAATTCCAGGTCGCTACTGCCAGAAAAATGGTTTCTAATCAAGTCTAGAAAATGATGTTTTGTAGAAGTTATTTGCGGGGTAAACACCAACACACTCAGGAAACAGAATCCTGCTGGGTTTACATTTTTTCCAATCAACATAATGGAGAAATGTTGTTTATTTCTTAATGCATCTCTTTTGCCAAGTCGCAAAAGTGTTGATACTGAAAGCAACAGTGAAATGTTGACAATCTGTTTGCTTGCTTTCCACCACATTATCTGATCTTGTTCTACAGTATTGTTGTGACCACAGAATTACAAGAACGTTGTGGTTATATTTAGCTACTGGCAGCTCTCGGTTTTCCACAGGAAAAAAAAAAAAATACTGATGTGACTGAATTGCTTCCGTCTTGGCTAGGTCTCCCTTGAAAAAGAGATCTCCAAACTCAGTCATACCAACCTGGTTAAATACAGGTTAAATACATAAATATCTGCACATGTGCTTACTAACGTTTAACCCTTTATCGGACAAGTGACTATTTTTGGTCATTTCCACACACATTACAAGACAGTTACAGCTACAGTGAGGACAGTGAGTCAACGATCTCAGGTCCAATGTGGTCTCCAGGGTCTGTAAGGTCCACCTCTGCATGACCAGTGAGTGGACCTGCTTTGTTTGGTTCCATGAAGTAATGGTACTAATGTAAGGAATGATGTTCAAAGGGACCATGTGGATGTGGACAGGGGTCTGGATCAGCACTTACGTTGGTCTAATGTTCTAAAATACATGTTCCTCTCACATTATATGTGTTTTTCTTGTATTTTTTTTCTAAGAATTTCTTGTATTTTTTATTTTACTTTTGCCACTCATGGGTAAGGAACCAAACACAGTCACTTCATAGACCTTGATTTTCTACATGACAATAACACACTAAGATTGAAATATCGAAGTTCACAGTATTTGCCCTATAAAGGGTTAATGCCAACATCATACTTTTACAAAGCCGAACCAAAGTCCTTCTGTCCACTTAAACAGGCTTGGCCCGTGATGGAAACACTTCGAACATAATCGTCAGAAAAAGGGTTTTTTAATGTCTGTAGCTAAGGGTTAAAAATGTAAACAAATAAATAAAATAGTAAAAACAACAGCAGCGACAGTAAACGACGTCATGACAGCATAGACTCATGAGAATTGTGGTTCTCACCAGCACTGGCTGATAGACATGTGATTTTTGATCTGAATGAATAAACATGAACACATTAACGTATGAAAGCTTTATTCTTTCAGCATAACTTCACATGTAGCATAATGTTAGCAACATACAGTATATTCCTGTTGCATTTCCTTTTGATGAAATGGGTGCAAGTCATGAAAATATTAATAATACGTAGGATGTGATAAAAAATACATTGGACTGGTATCGCAGTCTTCTCTGTGATACCACCTGAGGAGGATCTGTAGATCTACATGTTGATGTGGCCATATAAGTGCACTGGACTCTATGTACCGTGTTTTACATTTCTATATACAGAACAATGTATATAGTACTGATACACTTATTCTTTTCTCATTTTTATTTTTTTATCTAGCTGAGAACCACCTCTAAGAAAAATGTCGTTATGTGCACGTAATGACAAACATTCTTGAATAAGACTGACTGACAACTGTTCATATTATTGCGACTCCAGTGCCTTCATTTGTCTTGTACTTTGTCAACCTGGATGTTGTGCTCTCTCTCTCTCAGTAAAAGAGAAAATTACAGGTAAAGGTAGGTTAACATTTCTTTGAACTTGAGCTCTGCTTGGAAACATTAAAGGTTCAGTGTGCGATATATGTTGCTTATTATTTATACGGATCCCCCTTAGCTTCCACCGGGGTCTGTTAAAATACAAATGCAGTTACAAAACGCATACATAAATAAAAACAAGTTTACAATTAATTGCTATCATCAGCAAGCTGAAAATTTCATCTCAACACATAAACCTTAAAACTTGTATATTTACAGCAACTTGGATTGCGAGAGTCAAAACAATCATTACATTAAGCATTACTGTGTTTCTTACTACTACTACTAGTACTGCGACTGTTTTTGGAGATGTCTCGTGGTAAAGCAGCAGTTTGTAACTAAACGCCGCCTAAACTCACCTCCACTGACCTTGACCATAAAAAACCTTGCTAGAGCAGGTGTTCTGTACATTGTTTTAGTTAGTGGTGTATTAACTCCGACCCGCACGCCAACATCATAGAAGACACCAACCTGCCATAAAATGGAAAATGGGAGAAGAAGAAGCCTGAACTACTGTGGAAACATGACACACTCATGAATGTTGACTCACTTCTGTTCATGTAACTGACACATGCTAAGATGACAAAAACAATTATTATTACTGTCCCATAATACACTAAATTTAACGTAACTCTGAATATGACATGTGTTCCATTACGTTCTAACGCTGACCCCTTGAAGACTATTGTCACAAATTTGCCTCAGTGTTCCACTGTTTTTGTAATGAGGTGCTGCTAAACCGTCTTTGTGAATGTACATATGGTACCTGGTCATCTATGATCCCTGGTGTTCATGGTTCAGTTTCAGTGGCCCGTTTCAGTAATGAGGTTATCCATTTCATGACATTCCACTGATTTATTGATCATTTTTGTTTTCTTTGCATTGTTGGCTGGAGGTTGAACTGATTAGTGGTAGCATCAATAAAATAATCTACATACCTGAGACTGGAAAATTGAATTCTTATTATGTCTAATGGCACTGATTTACATCATAGCTATTGCATGGGTTATATTCAAATAAACAATATCCACCTCATATAGCATTCGTTTGACAGCAACAACACAAATAATTTTATTTTTTATGTTTTTTTTTTCAATATATAATTGCAAATACATTTAGGCAGTGAGGGGTTAAATGTTATATATTGGATTTAAGATTATATAAAGAAAACTTTCAGATAATGTCTACTGATATTAAAGTTCTATGGAAATTTAGACAGATATGGACATTATTTTTGGAGTCATGTATGTTAAATGGAATTCAGCCCCATACTCTTTACATCATCATAACTTATATGCACAAAGCAGTGTTTAACTTTTACTGTTGTGCACTATCAATCTGCAATTGAATATATGCAATACATACATGACACAGTGACAAAGATAGACGATCCATTTTGAACCTTCTGCAGGGTTGCATGTATTCTTGTTTGTTACCTTTAATTTACTAGGTTGGTCCCATTGATTGATAGGGGATCTCTTTTTCAAGGGAGATCTGGCCAAGAAGGCAGTAGTACAATCACATCATTACAGTTTTACAATAATAAAAGCATTTGCAAACACAGAAAAAAAAAACATATACATTCAATTGAAGCATTTACAGACCAACAGTCTTGATTCCAGAGTTTTAATGTTCTCTTTAAAATCAGTCAAAGGAATCAAGTGATTGTAGATGGAGCTCAGACTGAAGCTTGCTCCAGGCATCAGGAGCTGAAATGAGATTTTTCCTAATTCAGTTCTTATCTTTGGAATAAACAGTTTTAAACTGTTCACTGAGCAGAGTAACTGCCATGATCCCAGGTTAACAGTGAACATAAATAAGAAGGAAGTCTCCCCAAAATTGCTTTGTAAATTAAAATATACCAGTGACTGAGCTGTAGAGCAGATAATGATGACCAGTTTAGTTTTCTGTAGAGGACATGGTGATGAGTGACAGAAGCACAGTTTATGCTTGCTTTAATTTTGTGCTGATGTGCTGTGAGTTTCTGATGTTAGCTGACCGCATTTCTAAGCCAATAGTGTCTGGTGTTTACAGTGTTAGTGCTGTAGAGGAGCACAACCAAGGCACTGGAGAACTGGAGAGTGTTGGGATTCTGAAAATCTCTAAACCTCTACATAGTATTTATTCTGTGGCTACAATCATGGATGTAAACAACCAAGACTTATGGTACCGTAGTCAACAAATGACCAGCTCTTAAGATGCAATACAGTATGTGACAGTATACCTTATTGTCAGTTTTATTGTTGAGCTCAATAATACTATGTACTTTACAGTCAATAAATGTGTACTGCAGGTAAAACCTAACAATCAATAAAACGGACTCCAGCATAAACTTGACTTAAGCACAAATTGCCCATGGTGCACCTGTAAACTAACAAATACATATGCATTCGTTTATCGTGGCATCATTCCAGATGCCTGTAAGACTCTTTTAATGCAGCAGCAGCAGTAGCACTCCAGCCCTGAACAGAAGCCCTTTACATCTGTTCAACGTCTGTGACATTTACAGCAGCTCAGTGGATTTGTTGATACCTTATACCAGGGGCGTCCAATCCTGGTTCACGAGAGTTACTGTCATATATGTTTTAGATGTTTCCCTCTTCCAGCACATCTGACAGTCGTTAGCAGGCTTCTGCTGAGCTTGATGATAGGCTTATCATTTGAATCAAGTGTGTTGGAAGAGGGATACATCTAAAACATGCAGGATA
>JAPQRP010023583.1:0-15490 GCA_037367295.1 Apogon hyalosoma
GGCTGACAATTTGAATAAATTGTCAGCCTTCAGGCCACTTTTCGGCATCCTGCAGTCCTGACAGCACTGAAAAGAAGTGATTTAGGGGTTTATTTAAAGGAGTCGTATGTAGGATTGTGGCCAAAACTGGTACTGTAATCACATTCAAAATACTGCAGAGCATGGTATCCCCTCCCCCTCCCCCCAAACTAGGGGTTGCCAGACCCAGTATGAGCATCTACAAGGATACTACAAGGATCTACAAGAATACTACAAGGAGCTACCATGTCAAGCAACAAGTCCTACACTGGTATAAATACCTGGGCCCGGCCCTTGGTCTCTTCACCCGGGGCCAGGCCACAGTCTCAGTAGCTCTTACCAGGTGGTGAGATCATGGGTTCAGGCTGCAGGAGACCACAGGAAAGCTAGCGTCAGTCTTCAAATTCTTCTCCGCTTTCAGCCGTCTCCATGTTTCAAAAACATCTCCTATACATATCCTTGTTTTGTTTCTCACTTTGTCACAACATATTTGGGAATAATAAGAGGCCTTTTAGGTTAAGTAATGTCAGACATTTGGGATCAGAAATGTTCCAAGATGCAGCTCAGTGGGAACTGGCAACCTGGATGCCCAAACACTACTGACTTTGTGATTGGGAGATAGGTGATGCACAGTGCATCAGACCAAAACACAAAATGACAACATAATCATTACTTGTGGGCTGCCACTTAGCTTTTCAAATGCAAATATTCTGGCTGGACTACTACTGTCAGTGATATCAGTATTTGAATTTAACATGAGTCCTTAATGTCTGGTGACATTCAGGGCCATTTTATGATAACTTGGGACATAATTCTTACAGCTCCTTTAAGAATAAGAATCGCTTTATTGATCCCCAAAGAGAAATTCAATTGTTGGGCAGCTCATCTGTGTTCATTTATTCTTTAATATAAAATAAAAATGATTTTAATTATTTTCATTGGAGGAGCTTGAAAAATCAAAGAATAAATACTAAATACTAATAAAATAAATTATTCTCACTGTGGCCAGAATTTATACAAAAAGAAGGCAGTCTACTCTTGTTCAAACTCAAACTGAAAAGTGGCACAATAAATCAACCTCACAAACAACTTGAACTTGGCCAAAAGTAAAAAATAAAATAACTAAATTATTTCTTTTCATATTTCACAAACCAAAACCAAAATTTCAAATTCAATCTGAAAAGTGACAAATGACAAAGAAAACAACAAATATACAACATCTAAAACCTTGAGCTTTTGAACTTTAGACTCAAATGTCAGTAAAAATATATACATGTAAACAAATTTGACAAAATCAGAACATTCTAGAATTGTTTTGTTGTTTTTTTTTTACTGGCATTGTGTGTGCTTTATTGGCGTTGCTTTAGTCAGTGTGTGTGTACATAACATGATACGGGCGGCTGCTGCCCTGGGCCAACTACTCTGCAGGGGCCCAGAGATGGTGCTCAGCTGAAGAGCATGTCAAAAAGTCACAGATACAGTGAAACTGTGATAAAGAGAATCATGGTATTAAACTGAAACTCCGACAGGTGCAGCAGAGACCAAAAGGGGTTGTTTATTTCCCTGCCGCTCAGAGATGGACTACAGACAGTGAGCTGCTGTATGAGCGAATGAAGTGCTTAGAGAATGCAAAACAACAGTGACAACCAATCACTGACGGAACAGGGCAGGCTGTAGGATGCCCACCCAATTGCAAATAAGACCCAATTGGAGTTTAGTCTGTTATATTTTCTATTGGATATAATGCCTACTGCCGGCATAAACTTGTGAGCTCATTCTTTCGGTCATTACCCAGAGCTCATGACCATAGGTGAAGGTCAGAACGTAGATTGACCAGTAAATCAAAAGCATCACCTTTTGGCTTAGCTCCCTCTTCACCACAATGGACTGGTTTAGTGTCCGCATCACCTCGAGGGAGGCTGAGAAATGTGATCCCCTATAGTTAGAACACACCCTCTGGGGCTCCACTGCTGTAGAGTAGTTTCACTACCTCAGTGACTTCTGCCCCAGAGATTGCTCCATCCATCTCCTGGTCTCTCAGCTCCATTTCCTCTATGGAATATGTGGTGGTCGGATTGAGAAGATCCTCAAAGTATTCCCTCCACCACCAAACTATATCCTCAGTTGATGTCAGCAGCTCCCCATCCCCATTTTACATATTGCAGGCAAGTTGCCGCCTTCACCCTGAGGTACCAGACAGTTTGCCAGAATCTCTTGGAAGCAGATCAATAGTCTTCCTTGATGGCCTCACCAAACTCCTCCCACTCCTGAGACTTTGCCTCAGCGATCATTATGGCCGCACACCACTTGGTCTGCTGGTACCAGTTGGCTGCTTCCGGAGACCCACAGGCCAGCCACGCCTTGTAGGCCCCTTCGTCAGTCTGACAGATTATGCTGTGACTGGCCCCTGCTACCTTATGGTTGCGGCTCGCCACAGTCGCCTCAACAATGGCAGAGTGGAACAGAGCCCATTTGGACTCAGTGTTCCCCTCTGCCCATAGGATGCAGTTGAAGGTCTGCCAGAGCTGTGAGTTGCATATCATCCTGACAGGTTCTTCCACCAGGTATTTTCAGCAGACCTGCACTACTCATTTGGGTCTGCATGGCGACTTCCCTGCCACCTGATCCAACTCACAACCAGGTAGTGGTTAGTTGAAAGCAGGTCTGATGATACAACTACAAAGTCGATCATTGACCAGCAACCAAGGATGTCCTGGTGCCAAGTGCACCAATGAACATCCTTACACAGTGTTAGTTATCACACAGAAGTCCAATAACTGAACACTACTCGGGTTCAGATTGGGTCGGCCATTCCTCCCCACCACACCCCTCCAGGTCACACTGTTGTTGCCTATGTGGGCATTGAAGTCCCCCAGTAGGACAATGGAGTCCCTTTTGGGGACACTTTCCAGCACCTGTCCCAAGGACTCCAAAAAGGGTGGGTAATCTGAACTGTTGCTTGGTGCATAAGCACTGACTACAGTCAGATCCCGTTCCCTGACCCGAAGGCATAGGGTAGCAACCCTTTCATCCACCAGGGTAAACTCCAACATGCAGGCAGCTGGGGGCTATCAAAAAAAGATTCCAAGAAAGAGATTCCAAACCCTCTCAAGGATTTGGGTTCCAGAGCCAACACTATGTGTTGAGGTGAGGCTGACTATATCTAGCCGGTAACGCTCATCCTCTTCCACAAGCTCCTGCTCCTTCCCCACCAGAGAGGCCAGGTTCCATAACCAAGGATCGTACCGCCAAGGCCCCCACTTTGGTCTGATGTCCGATCCACAAAGCACTGCACCCTTTTGCTTCCCCCTGCAGGTGGTGGGCCTATAGGCTGATGGGCCTGTGTCTCTGGTCCAGGCTGGGCCTGGCTGGACCCTATAGGCAAGGGCCCGGCTGGACCTCATAGGCAAAGGCCTGGCTGGACCCTGTGGGCAAAGGTCCAGCCACCAGGCACTCGCCCATGGGCTTGAACCCCAGGCCTGGCTCCAGGAGCCTTGGAAAGTCTCTGGGCTGGGCACACATTCCCTTTTTTTTCTTGTAATGAAGAGTCTTTGAACTGTTCTTCGTTTGGCCCTTTGCCTAGGATCAATCTGCCATGGGAGACCCCCAACATAGCCCCTAGGGTCATTAGGGCTCTCAAACTCCTCCACCACAATAAGGTGATGGTTCAAGGAGGAGAGGATGCATTGTTATTATTCTATTATGATGACCAGAGTTAATATACCCTTAACTAAAAATCACAGGAAAAAAAAAAAAAACAGGCTCTTGGGTGGGGCTTTCTTTGCATTTTTAGCAGCCACAAAATATACCAGTAGGATTTATAACATTATGACATTTGCAGATATGATCATTGCACATCAGTGTGCAATGATTAGAAGTACTTTTAAACAGTACTTTTAAAAATGTATGGAACACCTAGTACAAAGAACATGAATTTGATAAGTTAACATTCACATATTTACAGATTCCAAATGTTTCTGTAAGTTTAAAGAAGATTACATTTACCTATTTTTCAATGAGGTTCTCAACTTTTTGTGAAAAAAACAAAACATAAAATACAGCCTTAGAAACATGAATGAAGTCTTTTAATCATCTGTAGACAGTATTTATGTCATCATTTGAGCAAACATTCATAATAATCTCTCATTATATTGTGAGTTAAGTAGTCAGGAAACTATACTGTCTGTGATCAACAACGTCTGAACTGCATCTTCAGTGCAGGTGCGTTTTGACATATGCCCTTTAATGTGGCATTTTCTTCAATATTTAGATTTAATTATTTAAATGCTACAGCTTTCTCATATGCAAATATCCCACCAAAACAACTCCACTGGCACAAGTTTACAAAGACACCATTTCTGTGTACTGTGCTTGGCACTGGCCAAGATGTGAATGAATCATTTAAAGAAATACGAACAAGATAAACAAGAGAGTTTCTCCCCCTTTAAAAGAAGAGTGTGGATTGAACCAGACTTGCCTCTAGATTTAGGCTTTAGCCAATCACAGGTCTTTTCAGATAGGAAATTGATGACTGGTATAGCCAGTTGCTGTTAAGACTCTGTCAAATACAGCATAAACTTTTTGCCTGGTCACAGAGCTCCATTACCCAAGATATTCGGCTTCACCTATCCATAGATGCATGTCGTCCATCTTTATTTTCAGTCTACTGTAAAGACCAAGTAGAAATAATTGTAAGAAAAAGGTGTGTATTTTTAAATCTTGGTGTTTTGTCCCTGGTTTAGACCATCTGCAAATTTAATTTTGTGTCATCCACAGGTTCTTTCTCTGGGTGCAGATGTGCTGCCTGAGTATAAACTCCAGACGCCACGCATTGACAAGTGGACCATCCTGCACTACAGCCCATTCAAAGCAGTCTGGGACTGGCTCATCCTGCTGCTGGTCATTTACACAGCCATTTTCACACCCTACTCTGCTGCTTTCCTCCTCAATGATATTGAGGAGCAGAAGAGGCGAGAATGTGGCTACTCCTGCTCGCCGCTCAATGTTGTGGACCTGATAGTCGACATTATGTTCATTGTGGACATCCTTATAAACTTTAGGACAACTTATGTCAACATCAATGAAGAGGTGGTTAGTCACCCTGGCAAGATTGCCATTCACTATTTCAAAGGCTGGTTCCTCATTGACATGGTGGCTGCCATCCCATTTGACCTGCTCATCTTTGGCTCAGGATCAGATGAGGTAAGTCATGAATTTATTTACTAGTTATTACTGTTTCAGTCATGTCTGTCTGTGTAAGAAGAATAACTCACTAACAGATGCATCAGTCTGTGAATGGGTCTATATGAACTCTTTTAGTTCTTCCTTTTTCTTGCAAGAGTCTTTTATTGATAAAGATACCACAGAAAGTTCACTTTGTCAAACATGTTAAGCTACGTACATGCCTTGAGATTTTAAAACTTTCCACACTGAATATCTAAGATGGTGGTAATTTTACTCAAGCCTTTTTTTCATGATCTACACTCTTGCATCACTCTTAAACTTGCTGGGCTTGAATTTGTTGGAGTTTTGGCAAAATATGATAATGACTTCCTTTGCACTCTCCTTTGATACAGGTTAGCTTAAAACAAGCTTGTATTTTCTTGCTTGTATATTAAAACAACAGGGAACTTGAAGGTGTGTGTTTTCATGTGGGTTTATTAAGTGTATTCCCAACTACATTAACATTGCATGTGACAAACAATGTGTCAGTCTTTATGATACTTGAAGCCAGCTTTCCTATGGCAGTGCAAATTAGCAAAACTATGATCCAATAAAGCGCTGAAGGGAGTGGCAAATTTTAACAGGTGATCTATTGGCAATATGGAAGATTTTCACGACAGACACAATCAGTTCATGTTAATAATGACCTGTGCTGCTATACCAAGACCAGTGCAATAGTGCACATAGATGCACCTGTTGAGGGTACAGAGATTGTACTGCAACACATACATAGTTTGTTACACAGTAATGAGATAAAACATACATAGAGATTTTCTACTCTCTGACAATAACAACACAGACTAAAGAAAGGCAGCAGGAAGAGAACTGTGCAATTCTGAGGATTTAGTAGATGAAACTTACCTGAACTAAACTAGTGACTAAAATACTTACATGCTTATAAAGGCATATCAGGATTGCCATCACGACTGAGGTTATAATACAGGAGGGGAAAGATTAATTTTGCAGAGGATATTAAAGAAGATGGCATGGTGCATGACGCAATGAAGATGTATGGAACAGTGACATTTGTAGCTGCTATAGCACTGAATTTTGATTTCCACAATTCACCACACTCTGTGGCCAAACCTGGAGGTACATATATCTATTCTAAATATTTTTTTTAACATCAGTGATAAGAGGAAATACAGCATGCTGTCTGTATCAGCTAGAACAAGGAAAACACTTGGAAATTTGAGTGTTCTATAGAAGATTTCTTGTAGTGAGGTAGTGAGGTTTTGGCATGAAGCCGCGTGACTTTAGGTGAAAGTAAAACCTCTGCTTGACTTATTGTAGTGTCTCCTGGTGATTTGGTAACATTATGCCAGTGGTTCTTTCCAATAATGATGTCACAACCAGGAACAAAGGCAGAAGAAAATGTGCAAGTGAAAATGTGGACTGATTTACTTACTTTGGACTGTAGTTGATCTATTCCGATAATGCCTAATGCTTCTCTTTTATCGTCTGATCTCTGTAACTGTCATAGTCACAACAAGCACAAATGAGTTAAAACATGCTTTTGTGTCTTTAAATAATGGCACTATCAACAGTAAATTTACAGCTGCAAGCCCTGATTAATCACTTTGTGTGACTCATTTAAATACTCTCCTCCCAAAATTTTGCACTTTGAAATGAGAACTCCTACAACTACATATGCAATTAATCCATGTACAAAAGTAACTCTGCTCATGCCTTTTCAGTGATAAATTTACACTGTGCCCCTGTAGAAAATTTCAACAGTGCCATTTTAATGCCAAATATGGGCTTACACTGGGACAAAGTATTAGTATATCTGATCCTTAATTGGTAAATTGACTGAGCAAATATGTAGAACTGATTACATTTGTGTTGACTTTAAAAATTACCAATGAAGCACAATAAAACTGTACTATGCAGGGTTTGCACAGATGCATTTCTTCACATTCTGATTCTGAAGTTAATACAACCTGTACCAAATGAGACACATAAAAGACAAGGAATATCTTTTTGGTTCTTATGATACATTTTTGTCAATTGCTTCTTGTTCGCTCAGGAGTTGTGATGTTAGGCCACAGTTCTAGCAGTCATGTTTGTGAGCTAGTTTCTTGAATTTTTCAACTAACCCAATCTGATGCTTGGCTGTCACATCTGCTTCCCTTTGCTCTCTTTTCATCACAGCCAGACTGGAAGGCCCCCGGCAATCCAAATCAGTTAAAAAGGTCTCAGCCTCCCTAACCACTCTGCCTATGAGGGAAAAACTATTTTGCTCGTGTACATCTCAAAGCGATGGCTTAGAAAGTTATCTAATGCACAGAGAGAGTCATATGGAGAGCAAAATTAAAAGTGGGCAACAAAGGCAATGAAGCCTCAGTACATTTCTGAGGCAGGCCTTCTTACTAACAGTCCTGTATTCCAGGATGCATGATGTAGTATCTCCAAAAAACATGCAAACAATTCCAGATTACTGCATGTGTAGAGGGTTAGGTCTCAGTGTCAGCCTCTGAGTTTGCTGAGCCATTATTTGCCATTAGGTGTGTGGTCCTGTGAGAGAGTCGGTGGCTGGAGGCTGGCAGTTGACTGGCAGGTGGAGAAAAAGAGCAGACAGTTGAGCGACACCACAGCACGATGTATGTCCTCGTCATACCGCTAGCTGACTGGCGCAGTGACAGGATGTGTGTTCCTGTTACAGCTTGTGTCCAAACCCCACAGTGTCAGGATGAGCAGACTGACAAAATGTGTTATTTTTAGTTTCTCCAATCACAGAAACTGAAAATAACACATCCATGCACAGTTTTATCTCTCATCTTTTAGGTGTGTTATTTTAGCTCTTTGTGCAGAGACAGCAACTATTTTTAGACATGATCTCGTGTACCTTTGTTGCCTGGAAACAGTCTTCTACAATATGTTAAGATTTTTGTGCTGATGTCATTAGGAACATAGCAGTTTGATTCCTAGCCAGGGTAGGGTTTTTAGCAAATGTAAAGTGGTGTAGTGCTTTATTTACCTACAGGCATCTGAATTCCTCCCTCATTTTCATATCAGTACCCTGTTATTATAAGTTGAGATTATTTGCTTGTGATTATATTCACATCCGCATGTACTTGATCTTCAAGCTTAAGGTAAGTGCAAATTTTGGAGGCTAACAATGAGATTTTCCCAAACCAGAATTTAAATATGTATTTGCTTAAATTGTGAGCAGGCTAGATAAGATGTGTGCACAATACAACACATGCAACAAACAGCTCTGTACTAAACTAAGACGTTTGACATATGCAACTTTGAATTTAGCATTTTAGGCACCAAGAAACCACACTCAAGATTCAATTACTCCCTATTTTCTGAATGTATTTTCATGCAAATTAAAGCAGCTTTATTCAAATTACTTTCCCCATAATGTTCAAACACAGTCTTTGTTTTGTCAGTTTGTAAATTATGCATTGGTTTGCCTTTGGTTGAAGCAGACAGTACAGAAATATACTCCAACTCTATTATGCTGCACTACCTGCAGCGTTGACTGTGCAAAACAAAGAAGAAAGAGGAGGCAGGTTCATTGTAACAAGCAGCCCCCTCAATCACACTTTTGCCCTGCTGAAACAGTCAAGCATGCACAATTGTGTGATTCCTCTTTGTACAAATACATACTCAGACAATTTGCACCATATGTTTAATTGTTGTTCAAATAGGATTAGTAACCTGTTGTTCCATATTGTGCATGGTGTGAGTACAGAAAGAATGTGACAAATAGTGAGATGAGGGGTTAGATAATGTAAGGTTTAGCCAAATTACAATTGCTTTGTGTTAGACCATTCTTCATGATTAAATTATAGGCACTTGTGCATTTATATCTGTAATATATTCTTTTAATTATTTAAAAGTATTGTACTTAAGTACAGACTTGAGGTACTTGTGCCTTTGCATTTCATGTAACTTAATACTTCACTGCATTTATCTGACAGCTTTAGCTTCTGTTCAGATCAGAACACTGACAAAAACCCTATTTGTGAGTGACTAGTAGTACTTGTGGATTTATGGATTCTGCCATGTCTGTAATTTGTGAATTCAAGGCTCAGCTGCAAAATAACCTTTTTCAACAAATACAGTGTTCCATTTATCATATTAGTCCTGTATTAATTGACATCTCTGTGATTCAGAGAGAAATTTACAACATTTTTGTATCCTTCGTGCATTTATTTAGACAGTTTCCTTGTTAAGGACTTTGGAATCAGTGCTGATGATGATTAATGACAGTTTTCAAAGTGTCATGTCATCATATAGCACTGAAAGAACAAATCTAAGAGCAGCATTTCAGAAGATGATGTAATGGATGGCATGCTTGACAGCTACAGTAAGGAATAATTATTATAATATCTGTCAATGGTAGAGAACATGTTCTTGACATCAGAACCAGAGAATAATGAAGAATATTTTCCAAAACACCAGAAGTCAGCAGGTTATACCCCATTTGATTGGAGCTAGTTATACTGTGTGAATAGCTAAAGACCATTTTACATACTAACTAATTTTACGCACAATACTTTTCCTTGAACTTTTCCTTAAAGCCTTTGATGATCTTGGATTCACAAGTGGCCATTCAAAACAGGAAAGTCTCAGAGGCAGATGGCCAGTGGGATATTGTGGGGATACATTTTGTCCAGCTGCTAGATAATGGGAGCTTTAGCCACACTCCTCAGCCCCAAACGCCTCAGACTTACTGTAAGCCCACATTTTAATCAACATTACACACTGCAAGTGGAGAGGCAGTTGACAAACTGTGGTCAAGTTAGTGGGTCTGACTCGACGGTCATAAGTCCGATCCACAGCTCTGCTGCTGTGCATCGTCCTTGAACAAGACATTTTACCCAACTCACTCCTGTGTACTCAGCTGAATGAATGAAAACCAACTTCTGCCGTCATCAAATGGGAAGGCTCTGTGGGCCACACTCTCTGCAGGTCAAATAGATCATTTGCACTACATCTAAGGGAGTCCATACTTTTTCACCTACAAATTGATTCTATCTCTTTTCTTCACCTCTCATTTTTCCTGTCCCTTCCCTCCCATCTTTATGCCTACAAATCCATACTTGCATATTCATATAGCTATGCATGTGCAAGCCTGCAAAATGGTAACTTTATTATCTTATAGAAATCAAAAATTGTATGCAATATTCATGTGGTCTTGTGTGATTACCAGAATATGAACACAGCAGTTATGGATTTGTGAGCTAGGTCAATCTTTTAATGTTTTAGTCAGCTGATAATGTTTGTCAAAAGTTTTACAGTCCAGCTGTATTTTAGAAGAAGTAAAACCTTGCAATTTGCAGGATTCACACTCTCATATCCCATGTGCCAAACCTACAACCTAACCACTTACATGGTCCTGTATTACTTGTGCTGCTTCATAGTTAGGTGGTGTTTGGCTTCATACTCCATTAACTACTATTCCTGTGTAAAACCCAGAGGTGAAAGAGGCTAAACAAAGGTAGAATGGGCTGACCAGGACAAAACTTACTGTGACATATAGAGCAGTTCAATCATCCTTTTCACTTTCATCTGTATTTCACTCGAGGCTACTTAAGGACAAGAAAATAAAAATGATTGTGATTGGACATAGGGGCAAAAAATGTCAGTTAAAACTCTGATGAGAGCACAGCTTCATGTTGCCTGTTCTCCAGAAGATTTAGGAGCTGCAACCCACTCATTTGACTGGCTCTGCACAATCAGGACAGGAACATATTGACACAGAAATGAATTCAATGCACTTTAAAAAAGAACTTTAATACATGTTGGCATTAGCGACACATTTTTGCTAAAATTAATATATTTAAACAGAGTAATGCCCTTGATGTCTGCTCTCTGCATGGCCGTTGTTTTTTGTTAAATTTAACTGAGCCCATTTCTAGAAAGGTAATAGCTTTTGCTGTCCCTGTTACATCTGTAGAAGAGTAGAATATATGCATTGAAGAACTCAGGAGAATCATAAGGATTTGTGCAGAAAAAACAAGTCAAGTTTTGTAAATAAAATCTGTGTACAGTCTGTTATCAGTTGTCTCCACCTAAGTCTACAAGCATGTATACATTTCCAATTGAATCTTGTAAATTAAGTTATTTAGAGTACAAAAAAAGATAAAAGAATTGCCAAATGGTTTTTGATGTTCTTCTATGTATCTTCTGTGTGTTCAGTGCTTATGTTGTCTTTTTCATATTATACAAAAAAAACTGTAATACGGTAGTGCGTGCTAAAAATTCAGGTAATTTAGGGCTCATCTGCATCTATATATAATTCATTAACTGTTCGCTTAGTTGTCAGTGAAGGTGCACTGGCTAAGTGCACAGCTGTGAATGATGGTGGTTATTTAGGAGTGAGTTTGTGAGGACAGAGGCTCTTTAATGGACCCATCAGAAGTAGCTACAGTGCTCTTCCTCACCATGACGGAAAGCCACGCTCCCTTATAAATCATCTTTGTCCCCCAGAAAAAGTCACCTACCTGCTTTTAATACCTGGCATGCATAATTTGTGTCATGTTTCCCCATACAACAGTGGTAAATAAGCACATCTTGGAGACACTTTCACTGAAGAGACTACGAGTAATGATTTCCCCAAGGATATTAGGGGTAATTGTCAAACACAATGGGGAGTGGAAGGACCTATTAGCATTCTCCAACTCTCACTTATTGCATTTACAAATTATATGACAGTAATATATTGTCATGGCTATATGCTGGTCTCCTTCATTCCAGCCCCCTGCCGCATAATCTGTGATAATTTAAGCAGACAAGAAAAATGCAGACGGCAGGATTAAAATGTTTTGAATTAAACATAACAGAAGGCAGTCTGATTTTTTTTACATGCATGTCTGGGTCTATATTTCCATGTGTTTACATTCAGAGAAACTGCTTAGATGTTTAATTTTGCTCTGACTGGCTTCAATGCTTTGTCAAAGGTTTCAAGCTTTAGTTATTCAGGGCTTTTACAGCTAAATGTGTTATCTTCAAATAAAATGCTTCATCATCAGCCAAAACAATGAATCACTTAACTGCCTTTCCGAATCTTTTATGCACTTATTTTCACACCAAGCTGTTCATCTAAAAGTCAGTTCCATACTGACTCTCAGGATCAGCAGCCACAAGCAATTATAGCACTATGAGCCATGTCTGAATCATTCAAATTGTTTTGACATTGAGGGATGCTGAGACCTTGAAAGATGTTTACACAAGCAGGAATGATCCACCAGTCTGTTTCCAATTCATGAGGCTTGTGAATAGCATTAAGTATACTAGTATACAAATGTTATTCAGTCACTAATCTGCATGACCCTGACCTCGACCTGCAACACTGTAAGAGCATGAATGGCTTGTTCATTTTGTTTGATTTCTGGACAAAGGTTGTTATCGTTGCCATAAAGCACACTAGACATGATCCTGAATTTGTCTATTACTTCTACCCAGCAGCAGTGAAAATAAAATTAAAAAAATCTAATCTGGATTAAATTTAAATAGGTGCAGAAGTCAACCTGCTAAGGCAACCCACCTCATTTTAGTTTTACATGTTTTACAATCTCCTCTGCTACTGTGCAGCTTAAATCACATCTGTTTATCAGCCTATAACCCAAATTTAATCTGGACTTGTATACCCTTATTTTAATTTTTTTCATGTTACTGTGTTTTTATGTATAAGGTATCCTTGGGTTTTTTCTGAGGCACCGGCAGATAAGATTCATAATTACTGGATTATGCTACTTTTAGTTGTCACGGGATTTACCTACAGTATCTACCTCATTTGATGCAGTCTTTCAGACTTTACTATTTAATCACCTGGGGCCTGGAGCCCAATTCCTCACTTCTTTCCTCTTCGGCTCTTTGACTCCTTGATGTTCATTTGTGACCCAGAAAATGATCTCACTGTGGCATGAATAATGTCTGAATTTCCTAAAATGTACATTACCAACTGAGGAGGCTGGCTGCAAAGGCTTTGCAGAGGTCTCAAGGAAGTCTTTGCCTTTTGACACGTTAAATAGATGCAATGCATGTCTAAGATTATACAAACTACAGCAGGAGCAGGACTCCAAAAATAAAGGTTTTCCTCAGTTCTGAAGTTGCATTAGTTGTGTAAGATGATCAAATGCTAGATTAATCTTGTGTGTATCAAATAAAAAAAACATATATTACATCCCTAAATTGCCCACTGACATTATGCCACATTGGGAATTGAATTAAAACTTACTCTAGCCCCCTGCCAATAAAATAAGGCACTACACTATAACAAAATCTCAGACAGTTGTCAGTTATATTTAACTGAAGTCTATTTAAAATGACAATTCCGTGGTGAGGATGTCTCATGTCAAATGCCTGTCCCATCCACTCGCAACACTGGTGGATGGGAGAAGGCATCAAGGCAAGGACTCAAGCATCTATAACTTGAGCAGTGAGAAGAAGGGCCATTGGCACAGTAGACGTTAAACTCTAAGCAGACCATGGTCTTTGTTCCGACCAAAAAGGGTGTTGGGTGGCTGGCTTCATTTGTACTGCACCAGTGCTGTGTATATGTTTGAAACCCTCCTATAATGTTTTGGATCAGGGCTGTTTGGCTAGCTCTTTGGTGGTGTGAGAAATGTGGACTCGAGTCACATGACTTGGACTCGAGACTCAAGTCATTAATTTGATGACTTTAGACTCGACTTGACAAAACATAAAAAGACTTGCAACTCGACTTGGACTTGAACACCAATGACATGTGACTTCATTCGGCCTTCAGCCTTACGACTTGAAAAGACTTGATACATTACCCAGAACTTTAAGATTAAAAAGTATGTCATTAAAAAAGTGTACTAATCAAGTCATTTCATACCTCCTTCACTGAGCGACGCAATCCACTTCTCTCTCACTCACTTCAAGTGTGTTTGTGTGACCTGTCAGCAGTAGGGGTGGGAACTGAAAACCGGTTCCGACTTAGAACTTGTTCCAATTGATCAATTCCATTGGAATTGTACACCTCAAACATTATCAATTCTTTTTAATGATTATCTCATTTCCCAGCATGACGTTCTCTGGTTTTCCCTATGTCGCATCACCACCGGGTCTGAGCTTATTGACCTGGTCTGAGCACACCACGGGCCATGAGGCCATGTAGGGAAAACCAGAAAATGGGACTTGGAGAGTAACAGGGTCATATGACACTGTTGTGGTTTGTCTGTCCCTCACCAGGAGTGCCACCACTGACCAGTCTGGATCATATCACCCTAACATGTTTTAAAATCCTCATTATTTCAGAACATTTACATATGTTCATTAACCAGTTCAGGAAAATATGATTGTGTTTCACTTTCTGTTTGTGTGTGTACAATGTGTACAATGTATATGTGTGACATTGTGAATTATTTGATATGGAAAATGGTCAAGCAAACTCCACTATGACCTGTCAAACTAATTTTTTTTTCCCCACTCAAAAAAACACTCAGGAATCGATAGGAGAATTGATAAGGAATTGGATTGCTAAGCAGAATCAACAATGGCACTGATATTGATAAAATCCTATCAATTCCCACCCCTAATCAGCATTTTGTTTTTGTACATGTTGTCAGTTCACTTATTTTATCAAACATGTTTTGATAAATAAATGCCAATTTAAAAAGTGTCTATGATCTGTCATCTTAATTTAATATATTATTACTGTTAAAAAGACTCAAAGGACTTCAAAGTCAAAGTATAGGACTTGGACTCAATTTGGGACTTAACAGTCTTGACTTGGGACTTGACTTGAAACTTATCAGCCTTGACTCGGGACTTGCCTTGGGACTTGAGGACAAACACTTGAGACTTACTTGTGACTTGCAAAACATTAACTAGGTCCCACCCCTGTGTGGCGTTGAGTGCAGGATTCTTCACTATTGCATTAAGAAAGCAGTGTCAGAGGAGAGACATTGTTAATGACTAAATCCCTACAAAGGAAAACTGGACATAATAAGACTTTCTGTGTCTAAACTTGTCATTTTCAGGGTGTAGTTGCAGCTCGGAGGTCATTGATCTTTCATAGCAAGAGGGGTTTGATGACAAACAGATTGTGGAAGGAAGTGGAATAATAATCCTGACACTGCACAGAAATATTCATTCTTATTTGGGAACAGTACATCCAATAAGTCAAACAAGTATCACTATATAAGGTGTCATTTCACTTGTGGCTGATATTTTTCTGTTGTGTTTTTTTCTATAAAGTACAATAAGCTGGGTTGTGTTCATTCAAAGTAAGAGGGCTGAAAGACTTTAAAACCATTGTGTT
>JAPQRP010023592.1:0-16744 GCA_037367295.1 Apogon hyalosoma
TAACTTTCTGTTGTATCTGTGAAGACCCATAAGCCTCATCATTAACGATCACATTGGTATTGTGGGTGTGCATATCCTCAGTACAGGACACTGTTCCTGTGTTTTCCTCTGAGACATTTTCATGCATAATTTTAGAACTTCTGTCTGTTATATGGGATGATGCCAGCTCTTGAACACTGTCTTCAACAGGCTGCACTTCATCCATGTCTCTCACTTTACCCTCCTGTTTCACTAGTGTCTGCTCTGTTTCTGTGTTACTCTCTCTGGCTGATGCATCTGAACTTTCTACATTAGTTTTTACACTATCAGTCTCACCAGTGAACAATTCACTGCTTTCCTCAGGTGAGCCTGGTGATAGTAAAGTTGCACTCTTTTCACTGCTGCCCTCAGCAAACCCACTACCTTCATTTTGTTCTGGTGGATTGGTTTGTTCTTCTGATTTATCACTCTCAGTTGTGAGAATTCCACTGTGAAGTACATCTGTTGTTTCATTAAACCCAGCAGACGGTTCAGCAAACACACCTGTAGAATTTTCTGTGTTATCAGCCAAATTTTGGATTTCTCCCCCTTTTTTGTCGCTTTCTATTTTCTCAATTTGCAGCTGACTACTAGTGTCTAAAGCCAGATCCACAGAGTTAGAGTTTACATCCACAAAGCTCAAAACTGATTCCGAACTGGTGTCAGACTCTGTTATTAAATGTTGATCTTTGTCATTAACCTCATTTTCTGATTCAGGCACTTGATGATCTTCTGTTTCTTGAGATGTTTCCTCATCTACTAAGTGTGTCTCATCATTTCTACTGTCTGAGCTATCGACTTCCTTAACAGCTGTTTGGAAAAAGGTAAGTTTGAAGGACACTTCACTTGCAGTTTCAGACTCTTCAACTAATTTAGATAACGGATCTGCAGTCAAAAAGCTATCAGTGTTGCTGTGTGCACCGTAATTATGATTACCATCTGTGCTAACTGATGCTAACGCACTGGATTCTGAGGTAGGGCTATCATGTTGTTGATTTTTTTCTGCTATAGATATCTTGGCATCTGTGTTGGAGCTACTGATACTATTATCTACTACTTCTAATATTGTCTTCTCATCCATTTGGTCTGTGCTTTTGTTCCCTGTCAGTGGAGGCTGAGATTGAGAGGCATCTGAATTTTGCTCTATTCTTGGTTCTTCTGTCATTTTGACCTCATCATTATCCTTAAGTCTACTTCCTGTAGTCTTGTCAGCCTCGTGCTCATCCTTCCTGAAACCTAATATGTCAATCCCAATATCTAACCAAGAACTGGAAACTGGTTGTTGCTCATCCTGAGACATCTCCTCAGCTTTACCTCCAGTTGTTGTCTCGTGTCCCAAATCTTGATCACTCGGGCCAAATCCAAGTCTGCTTGAAAGTCTGCTTCCCAGCCAGTCTAATGTCCCCGTCTCTTTCCTTTCTTCTGCATGTAATTGATTGCCTTCCAGATCCAGAGTGAGTTTCCTGCTCCTAAATACTTCTAATGGTTCATTTCCCTCATCTGTTTTCCTTTCTTCTTCTTTTTCTTCTTCCTTTTCTACTGATTGATCCTTTTTGGTCTCACCTCCAAAGCCAAGCCATCCAGTCATTGTTGAAGTGAGAGAAGCAGAGGTTTCTGTGTCTTGTGTCGTTTCACTATCTTTGACAGTTTCGGGTTCACCATTCCCTCCAAACCCGAATAACCCTGTTACTGAAGATGTCAGAGTTGTATCACCCTGTGTTTCTTCTTTTATCCTCTCACTCTTATCAATTTTCTCTCCTTCAGCCAAACTTGCAGGCTCTTCCTCTTCCAACAGACCTAACCACCCTGTCACAGAGGAACCTATCCAAGAGGAGGATGGGGACGCATCTTGTTTATTCTGAGCCACGTGTGCCTCCTCATTCATCCCTGCAGCAACATCACCATCATATTTTTCTTCATCACCTTTTGATAATATGTTATTAGTTTCCTGCTCTAAAATATAAGATTCTGTAGATGGGCTTTCAGTCATTGATGAGATGGTTTGGGTGGTTTCTGGTTCTTGGATTTGAATTTTTTGATCATCTTCATCACTGTCCAGTTCACTGGAGTCAATAGGATAGCCATACTCATCCAAACAGAAGAAATCTGATTTCTGAATAAAGAGAAGAAATGACAATGGTATTTGGATAAAATAAGACTAACAACAGAATTTACAAATTCAAGGTTAATATTTCGTTATGATATCAACCAAAGCATTTACAGCTGATGTAACTATGGCTTAATTTTTATTAAACCTGTAAAATGTGTAGTAATGAATATATTTTGTTCACAGCTATTAATTTAAAAACTACTGAAATCAAACCCATTTACCTGAGTTTCCAGTACTATCTCCTTAGTTGTATAAATCTGCTCCTCTGTTACAGCATCCTTTGGAAAATAGCCAAACTGTTTATCAATCTGGAATAGAAAGGAAAGGAAGAGAGTGACTGGATACCCATCTCTGTTATAATGCTGACTGGAGCTTAGGCTGCACCCAGTTATATATGGTACACTACATGTGTACAGAATTATTTGAATTGCTCAGCAAAGTTGCATACTGTCATGCCATACCAGCCTTCTGGTATTATTGAATGTAAACATCTTATATTCTTCCACAAAGCTATTCTAATTTGGACTTGGTAAATTTAAAGGACAGATTAGACTTTTTTTTTTTTTTAAATCAGCAAGGTTGAAAAAGGAAACCTAGGAATTTAACATGTGGTTTATTGTATTTATTGTATGATTTATTGTTTTAAAACATGTTCAAGATAATCTCACTAAATCAGTGATTAAAGATTGTATGCAACAGATGACATATTCATCAGAAAGTAAACAAAATGATTACAATAGCACAAGACAGTGTAATCATCAGTCACCCTTTTACAGTATATCCTATTATTATATGACTGCCTATAAGCCTATAAACAAGATCTGAGGCTCTTACAGCGTTATGACTGACATACCAGTTTTACAAATATTAGGGCATTAATTGAATTGTGCTCTGTAAACAGTGAGTCGACAAAATTATAAAGACATACAGCGATATCAAACATACACTGCCTGCCCATAGGTCTTCTCTTTTTCCAGTCAGTTTATAGTAAACAAATATGGTGTCTCCTTGTCTGAAGCTCAAGAAGCGACAGTCCTTACTGTGGTAGTCCCTGATGGCCAGCACCCTGCTCATCAGGCCTGTTTACACACAAAAACAAAGAGGAGCAGAAGACTGATGTGGTAAATAAGACATTAGGTTGGTTACATGTAGGATTAGGCTACCACAATCAAGGCCCGGTGCATTAGACTTTACATGCTTTTTATATGAAAAACTAAAATATATGACAAATCACAATTACACTTTGGAACGGACTTACTTTCACATTCTGAATTTCCACAGATCTTGTAGTCAGACAGTAATCCCAGGTTATAGTGAGGTAAAATCGTAAATGCTATTCCTATAATCCACACAATTTTGTAAACCAGCAAAGAAGCCATCATCTGTGTATTTGAACCGGAGTGTTTCAAGAGAAAATGTCCATGAAGTGCAGTAAGAAGTCCAGCCAGTTGTGCTGGCAAGTGGACATTGCCTCCAAACTGCTGCTGTCAGGAAGAGTCAATGGCAAATGTGAGCAGCGAGATAAGATACAAGGCAAGCGTGGGGTAATTATTAACATAAAAAAGCTGCTTGGAATAAAATACATTATCTGATCTCTGATCATAGGTTTTGTGTTCTTCAAATTTAATATAAAAATCTGTAATTTATATTTCCCTGTAAATAAGGAGAAAGGTGGAGATAAATAATTGTTCTGGTGAGCTAAAAAGTAAATATTTTGTGGACTTTGTCCTTCATTCGAAGAACGGCAACATGCGTGCCTTCATCACCATGGTAACGAATGGGGCTCACAAATAAAACGTCATCATTCTGCGCTCGACACCAAGATGGCTGCGTATGTGTGAGCAGTTTGAACGTCTGTGTTTAGAACTTATAGTTGCAAGTCAGCACCAGTAAATTTGAAGCTGACAAGAAATAACTTGGCCAAAATGAAGTCAGACGTGGAGGACCTAATGCCGAGGCTACTGCCTTTTGAGTTTGGAGACAGTAAAGAAGACCCAGACCTGAATGGACCCCCGAGAAACCCCCAGGAATACCTGCGACAAGTCCAGTACGCACGCGTAACTTCTTCGTTGTTGGGACTAGCTCCACTAATTCAGGCTGTCTTGGTTTTATTTAGTCGTAGACAGTAATCCCTATTTCATTGCACCTTCTTTGTTATGTAGTCTATCTCCTGAATCTGTCAGCCAAAGGTATCTAGTGATAACGATGTGTTCTCTCTCCCTAGGCTGGAGGCTTCTTTGTGTCCAGAGGTGGTCGTTGCTCAAATTGATCCCAAGAAACTGACAAAAAAACAAACTGTTAATGTAAATGTGAGTCAATAGCAACACGATCTTACTTAGTTTTATTTACCTTCTACTAAGCTTCATATAAAACATTTTTGTACACGTTTAACACAAGTCTTTTTTTTAAGACAAATGTCTGAAAAGTATGTGCAGCTCCTTTAATCCAGTGAGGCCTGTGTGTTGTGTTTCAGGTACCAGGCTGCCAGGCTGCTCCACTAGGGTTTTCCCCAAGTCTAAGATGGCAGCAGCAGCAAGTTAGCAACTTCTCAGACGTCAGACAGGTTAAAAAAAAAAAAAAAAAGACCCAAAACAAAGCACAACACGAAACATTCTTTTGTCTGCAAAGCCCTTTTAGTTCTCAGTTTAGTCGTCTTCATCTTGCATTTTGTTTTCAGAAAATCACAAGAAACCGACAACACTGGAGCAGTCAGACTCTGGATGACAATGTACAAATGGTGAGAAAATCGCAGTTCTTTTGGATTATTTCCCCTGTAGAAAATGGCAAGAAGTATGATTTTATTTCTACTGCATGGCATATTATTCAAAGACAATTTCTGAATGTCTTGTACGACGAGCAAAATAAACAGCAGGTTTTAGACATGTATGTGTGTTTGTCTGATAGCCAAAGTTGACAGATGAAGAGGGTTGGAAGAGGTTTTGTTTGGGACAGAGGGCCTGCATCGACTCCTCGTCTGCCCACACAGATCCAAGTCCAGTGTTGGAACTCGACTATCTTAAGGTTAGACAAACCTGTTTTCACATCAGTGGTCATGTTATTGATGACTGAAGGAGAACAGTGTTATAAATTTATTCTGTTTTGTAAAAAATAAAAACACACAAGACCATATGGGCCAGATCAAGCGATGACACGGGGACACATTTCCTGTTCAATAAGCTGTGTTGAAATCAAAATAACTTATCTCCATGTTTAATTCATGTATGAATAGGTCTCAGTAAATACTTTCTCGTGACATGTTACAATTTACAGAAATCAAATTTTGGGGTAAAAATACTTAAATTACTGCTGTGACACAGGGACTCAAAATGAGCATAATTTTTTTTCACTTTATGCAAATGTACATAATATGCTGTTCTCATAAGAAATTGATCCTAAATGAAACAGGGCTTTAGGTATGATGTTAAATTACAATTGTGATCAATATTGGATAAAAATGTTTAAATAATAAGTTTTTATGAACACAAAATAGGTTGTGACACGGGGACAACAGTTTGTCACTTTGTTCAGTTGTCATAATAAAAGACTGCTGGAACTAAAACACTACAAATTTACTAATAAACTTTTATTGAACATGCATATTACAACTTAAGTGATATATATATATACAGCTAATAGCAGAGCATATTTGACAAATAATTTGATAGTACATAACCTTTCTATATTCTTGTACTGTTGAATTAGTTCCTAGATTCAGACTTAAAATGTCCCTTATACAAGCAAGAAAAAATATTAAAATTAAGAGTGCATTTACATGTTTTAGTCCTTTTTAGAATTCCTTTTATATTGATTATATCTTTTTTTTCAATAAGTGATACTGAAATTTTGCAGTTCCATAAAATAGTTAAGCTAAAAAATAGGCCTATTTGAGAAATGATAGGTGAAACTTAAAATTTTTGACACTGATTGTTCACTTTCATTTGATCTGGCCCATATTTATTTGAGACTGATCATGATATATTTTGTCTGTTCAGGTGGGCTTTCCTCCCTTCCTGAGTATCGTCAGCAGACTCAACCAGGTAAAACCTCTTCCTGAGAACACTTTCAAGTCACATTCTTGACCATCAATCTGATCTGGTGGTTTTCTTCTGTCTCTCTGGTCCTGCAGTCCACAGTGCTGGCGGTACTGGACATTCTTATTAGCTGGTTTGAGGAAAAAGACTTTGTGCCACAGTTGGTGAGTTTAATGAGCTGATCCATGCCAGCAGTACATCATTGAATTCCAAAATTGGAAAACAAACTTTCTGTTAAATCATGTTTTGCTGCAGATAAGAACTTGAGTGGTTGCTTTTGTTTGTATGCTTGTGTTAAAGGGTCACTGGTTGTATGCATTATTAGCCTGCTTGGAGAAACCCTTGATACCTGAAGCCCACTCCTCCATCAGACAGCTGGCCAGGAGATGTGCTCAGCTACGCAGCACACTGGTACGTTTCAGTTCTTACCAGTATTTGTGCTTGATCAGTGCTGTTCTTATTTATCCTTTCTGTATTGGAGAATTAAGTGGGAATCTTTATAGAAGAATATAGAATAAATGTCATATGCACAGAAAACCAGACATTTACATCCTACAATGAAATTCTTACTTTGCAGGTACCCCTTCGCCGAGCATATACAGTCTGAGCAAAAGAACTCTAACAAATAAAATGAATGTGCTTTCTTTTTAAATTATTTTGCCAGTTATAAGTAATTTTTGGTGCTGCAGTCGAATCAATTGAAAGTCTTCCATTGTTTTGAGGTTGTGATACCTGCAGTTATGTTTGTGGAAAAAAATGTTTTAAAAAAATAGCAGTTTACAGTTGATGTATTAATTCGTAGTACAAAAAACTGCATTGTAAACACATTCACAGCAGTTTCTGGTTGGCAATGATCAGATGTATTATGTCTTGTTTTAATTGTCACAGGAGACTCTAGAGGATGACAGATTGGCTGCCCTTAACCTTCTCATCTGCCTTGTTGCCAGGTAATTAACACAAAGTAATTTCTGTCGGTGGTCAGAACATTTATAAACTGCAGCTATCTTACAATAGGTGTGATACAGTGCAGACAGCCAGAGCATTTAACGTTTTGATGAAACAGATGAGACTGAAAACAAAATCACTATAATACCATTAACAGCAGATAGAAACATGAAATCAATGGGTTTTACGGAAATCTGTTGGTCACCAGTAGCAACTACTCGACACAATTAGCATCGTTTTACAGATTGGTTTGGTTCTGAATGAGGCTAAAATTCAGCTCAGATCATTCCATTTGTCTTGCAGGTATTTTGAACAAAACGACCTGGCTGACCAGCAGGAATCTACAGAAAGCTGAACGACATAAAGGGATCATGTACACACAATTTGTATTATGTGATGAATCTTCTCATTGGATCTGCACCTGCAGCAGCTGATTCCAAAGCTTGTTACTATTTACTGGAGTTGTACATTTTCTGATGCCAGTCTGAGTTAAAGAATGAAACGTTCAAACTTTTAAATATCTGAGGATTTGTATCACTTGTTGATTTGTAAGATACTAATTTTAATGGTCAAGCAAAATTTAGAGTGAAGTTCTTCAAACTCCTACAGCTACTGCATGGATCACATCAGTTGAGTGTGGTCATAATCACAATACAACCAACACATGGTGACTGAGCATCAGTGTGTTCCATAGAAGCCACTTAGATCAGCCTGTATTTTACAGAATGGTGTGAGCCAGCACTGTTGCAAGTTCCAAAGAATGTTGTGGTTTCGAAGACAGCCACATTTTTTTACATAGTTAAAGATAACGGAAAACTGCTGATCAAACAAATTCACATCACACATTTAAATGAATACTTCACCTTTCATTTGAAGCCAATCAGTTTTAATACAAAAAAATGGAAAAACATTTTCAAAAACAGCTTTTCAGCAAATCACACATGTACCCACATGATGACGATACAAGGCCTTGACTTCAGTTAAACGGTGTGAATGGGGTCACATACAGTAGCTTTTTTAAATTAAATGTCTCCATAACAACCAAAACTGCCAGTGGCAATATGGTAAAGATAAACCAAAAAACATTCAATACCTTCTTGTCACTGTCACAAAATCCTCTTTAAAGTAAAATGAGTAATTCAGATTCAAAATGGCAGGGCTAAAAGTCTCAACAGTCTCACCTATCTCAAACCTGTTTAAGGGCCCAATCAAGACAGTATAGTTTCTGGCCAAAGGCACCACTTGAACTAAAAATGGAATTTACATCCTTTTAGCCAAGGGGGGAAAATCTCACTTCATTGTTACAAAATAACCACTTTAATTTGTTGCCTTATAAATCCTATACCAAGAAGACATTAGCTTCTATAGGCTAGGTTTTTAGAAATGTGGCATTTTAAGATGAATTTCAGTTTAAAAGCTTTATCATCTGTCAATAAGTAAATAGTTGGAGGCTTAAGTTCCTGTACAGAGGCTGAACAAGAACCAGATTAGCGTCGTTTGTCCTTCCTGTCTCTATCTTTATGCTCCCTATCACTCCGTGATGATCTGGCCCTCCCTTCTTCGCTCCTCCTCTTCCTTCTTTCCTTTGATCCCTTCGAGTCCCTCCCTCCTCCTCCACTACTTCCTCCTCTCTTGCGGTGACTTCTCTCCTCTCCTTTCTTTCTGTCTCTGCTCCTGTCTGATGGCCGCCTCTTGCGCTTGCCGCTGTCACGGCTGCGACTTCGGCTGCTGCTGTTGGATGATGACGATGATGAGGAGGAGGATGATGAAGAAGACCGGCTGGATCCAGAGGAGGAGGAAGAGCTTCCACTGGAAGAGGAGCCCGAGGAGGAAGAGGAGGAGCTGTTACTATGACTGCGACCCTTCCTGGGCTCCTTGTCCTTCTTCCTCCCTCTGCCACTGTCCTCATCCTCTTTAGAGGGTGCAGGGGTGGTGCTGGGGGTCTCCTGGGATTCAGGCAGTTTTTCAGGTTCTTCATCACGTAATTTTCCTTCCACTGCATGATTTTCAGCGGTTTCCAGACTTTCAAGTCCAGGTATGACAAAATTCAGATCACTGGATGTTGTTTGAGGATATGGGAATGGAGAGGCGCCCTGTGTCTCAGAGGATTTACCAGCCGGTTCCGAGATGAAGGGGATGGACTCGTGACTGGTGATCAGAGCTTCTGGGCTGGTAACGGCTGGTTCAGAGAACGGGGTGTCCTGGGCCTTTTCATTTTTGAAGTCTGTGCATCCCTCATTTCTGTCTGTTTCTCCCTGCTCTTCTGTCTTAATCCTATCCTCATGTTCTGGCATTCCCTCCACCTCCATTTCCTCTGACCTTGGACTGGCCTGTTTGTTCTTCTCCCTTTGCTCAACTCTGCACTCGACTATCTCCTCTTCTTTTTTCTCCTCACTCTGTACCTCAAACTCCATAACCTCCTCCTCATCCTTCTTCAGCCCATCCTTCTCCCCCTCTCTCTCTTCCCCCTCATCTTTCTCTGCCATCTTTCTATCTTCCTCCTTTTCCCTTTCCTCCTCCTCCTCATCTTCCTCCTCCTCCTCTATCTGTGCTACCCCCTTGTTACCTGTCACCTTGACTACCTGACCTGCTGGCTTACCCTCCGCCGAGTGGTCCGTCCCTGCTGCTGCTGTGTTGCCATCCTGGTCACGGTTTGGCTGACGCCTGGGGCGGGACTCCATCTTGCTGAGATGTTCAGCAAAAGCTTCACGCCTCTCCTCAAACACAGCTTTTCAAACATAGAAATGAGTTTAGAGTGTAATCATGGTAAACGTAAAGACAATGTTTATAAAGTAAAGCTTTAACTAACCATTTAGCTTCTTTGTGGAGTCATCGAGGAGTTTCTGCGTTGCGGAGCACATTTTTCCAGGCCGGTAAAAGATGTGTGGCTTGGTCTTAGTGCGAATGTATTTCACCAAACGGGTATTGTGGCTGGTCCACTCCTCTTGCTGTGGAGAAATACATATGCTATATACATCATACTTTGGATGACAAAAATCATGACACTATATTTTATAATAATTATGCAGCAATGACAATACACTGTACTCCACACATTTCTTTACCAGCTGAGCTAATTCAACTTTCTGTTCCAGTAGTCTCAGCTCAGTTTGTTTGGCTCTCCTCTCTTCAAACAGTTCCCTCTTTTCATTCTCCACCTTCTTTCTTTCAGCCTCAGCCTGAACCTCAAGTTTCTGCTCAATCTCTGAACGCCTCTTTTGCTGTGAAGTGACCAACACAGCATAGAAATGAGAGTAAGCAACATTTTGAGATGAAGTTCAACACAGAAATCCACAGGGAAGATGTAAAAAAAATGGTATCCTCACCTTTTCTGTAGAGACGTTTGACTCCTGTTTGAATTTCTGCAGGGTCCCCATAAGCAGGCCGAACATACGCCGATTCCTGGACATGGCATGAGAAATAATAGTCTTGTGAAAAACAGTCATTTTTAATGCTTATTGGTGTAATTTAACAGGCATAAACACCTTGACAGACATCACCAATAATTCTACAAAGGCATCTTGTTGTCCTACCTCTGTTTGCCCTTCTCATCTATAGTTTGATCTTGAATGAGGTCTCGGCGTGTTCTCTCTTTGGAGGTAGCTACAACAGACGACTGCAACGCTGGCTGAGGGAGGAAAAACATGAGGCAGTACACTGATTACAGATGTTTCTCTTTTATGAAACCACCATTTTAACAATGATGTGAAGTAATCATGACATCCAACTTCTGAGGTGAGGCTCTGCCTGCCTCCATATGGCAAACTTTTTGGTTTGTTTTTAGTAAAATTCCATTATTTCTTCCACAATCACCCTTTTTACCTTTTTGACATCGTCATCGTCCTCAGCGTCGCTGTCGTGACGCGCATCTCTCCGGGCCCTCTGGTCCCCTGCCAGCCTGAAAACAAGGAAAGATGTGGCTTTTATCACTGCTGTTAAGCACAAAAACAGAATCACAGAATCGAGACAATACAAATATAACTTATGATGTGACTCAAGAAAGTCTGTGCATTAACATGTGCAGGAAGGGGGAAAAACACTTGTGAACAGTGAGAGGTCACTTTCATTTGTAACTACATCTTACATTACACGACTAAATAACTGCAGCTGTGCATGAAGGGAAACCATACACATTTGAAGGTTGGAAAGAAAAATATCACCTCAGGAGGGCTCCTTCAATGTCCCTGTGCTTGGCAGGTGGGCCGCCGCTTCCAATGTCTGAGAGACTGCGCCTGGAATGGGACAGGGACTTTTTAAGATGAAGCCATTGCCAGTAAAAAATTGCCTGATTACCAATCATATCATTTGTATAAAATGAAAATATTAATCTCCAAACTGAGAGCCATATCTGCCGATGAAACTAATTAACTAAACCAATGAATAAGACAATAGCAGAATTAGCAGGTTTAAACGTTTTAAATACACTGTATGGGATTGATTCAGAAATTGGTTTTACCTGAGCAAGTTGATTCCTCTGCCTCTACCTCCACCAGGGCCTGCCATGGGGCCGCCGAGCCGGCGGAGCTGACCCGGTCTGCAATGATAACAAACAAGGTCAACGCAGAAATAACTTGTGCACCACTACGTGGACTTACAGGGTGAAAGAAAATATCTTCTCCGGCGTGAACCCAACAGGATCAGTTCCATTGTGCATTTTCACGCAGGTACAGTTAAAGCTAATGCGTACCTCGGTCGACACCTACTAGGCCCGGCGCTAGTTAGCATGAAAGGTTCAATGTTTCGCCACAAGTTGTTTAGATAATGTGCAATGCGGGGTTGGTTTTACTAGATCTTTCGCTTCAAACGCCAATTATCATTCATATACCGCCGGGTTGAGCGGGTTCATTCAGCACTAAACAATATGGGGAGGAGTGGTGTTTGCTAATTAGCTCAAATGCTAATGCTAACATATAGCTTATGTCACTACTAGAAGTTGTGCTTGCGTGGCACTCGAAATGCGATATTTCAAATGCTACACAACCACTTCCATTTTACCTTGACTCATTAGGATCACGTCCTGTTAATTTCCGAATATTATCATCCACATGTTTTAAGCTTTCCTTAGCTTTTTCGAGCTGATCTTGCAAGCTCCGCACCGCTACCGCCATCTTATTTCCAGTTAGCGCGAATCACGTGTGTTTCTTCTTCTACTTCCACGACTGTTGTTTTCTTCGCTTGTGAAGTCAAGTCAGTCGGCGACACCGTGGCACACCATCCCCCCCTGGTGCTCACTCTGAAATGTACACGCTCCAGTAAATCCCTCGTAACACCCACAAAACCACACTGACAGTTTGAGTGCATTTTATGTGAATAGTTTAGGGACGCTGAGCTGGAAAGGGGCTCCAACTGAAGTGTTACAAGGGAACAGTCAGTTATAGCTTAGGAGAGCTCCTTTTCTTTAAGTTACAGTGTAATAGCTTGTAAAAACAAAGCAGTTTATTCATCCATGTAACTGAACTAGTTTACCTTTTCAACACTTCAACAAGCCAAAATGAACCCAGTAAAAACAAAAATAAAATGAAATAAAATAAAATACACTTCTGTGTTTTTAAAACACTGTAAAAATAGTAATCAAAGAGCATGTGTTGCTTGGAAAGATAAAAATAGGGTTAAAATTACATGTTATTCTTACATATTATTACATGTTATTCATGCATAGGTCGAAGTGCAAACATTTTTCAAGAACCATTTAACTCTAGAACCTACATTTTTTTTATCATGTTTTTGGTCATATGGCTAGTAAGCTTTCATGTTGATCCAGATGAAAAAGAAAAAAGTGCTTCTTTTTCTTTATTTCTCATGAGTTGTGGCACACAGGAGCGTTTTCGTCCCATAAGAGTTAAATGATTCTCTATCTCTCTGAATATGTACTGTAGAATTTTGCTGTCTGTAACTGATAGATCAGGTGTTTTTCTAAACACCTGTGTGAAGTTCACATTGTTTTCATTAACACAAGTCATCTTGTATTACTGGATCCACTGACGCCCATTGTTTTAATTGTTTTAGTCCTTTGAGGAGGCAAGATAAATACCTTGAATATCCAGCCACCTCAGTGTTGATTGTCACATCCATGGTAACAGTGGGACTCTAAAATTGTGTTTCTGTTCCTGCCTAATTGCATACCAACATTCTAATCTCATAATAACATTGTTCAAATATGAACAAGCTCTTTGTTCACAGAGAGAAAACTCACATTAATTAGTGACCATGGTTCTTTGTCGTGTTGACGAGTCTGTGATCTGAAGCATAAATACACAGGGATTTCACAAGGTTTAAAAGCTAACACACATCTGTCCCTGCATTGTTTTATGTGTAAAATCAAATGACCTTAATTTGCAGCAGACATGTCCTTTCAACAGTGAGTCATCTAATTACAGGGTAGTGAACATGGAGGTGATAGCTCATTATGGCAAAATGTTTATGTGATGTGCTCTAGACCACTGTCAAAGAGAAAACATGTTTTTATTCAGCATGAAGAGCGAAGTTTTCCAGGTTTCACTTTTTACATTTAGGCTTCATTTATTGTAATCATTTTTTGACATTCTTACCATATCCATGTGTGTGTGTGTGTGTGTGTGTGTGTGAAAAAGCATATTGTAGTGCTGCCTTAGTGATTTTTTTTCAAACTGAATGGGGCTCGGTGGGTGAGTGACATTGATGTTGTACCGTTTCCTCTCTTTGTACTTTATTTCATATGATTAGGGTGTGATTGTAGGGAAACACCCATCTTTATTCCTAGCTGTTTTCCTGTTGCTTTGTTTTTCTCATCTTCTGTGCTCACCTTTTCTCTCTTGGATCATTACAACACTTGTCTCCATACTTCCTCTGTCTGTGTTGTCATGGTGACAATGGTTGAATCTTATTTCCATGTTATGGTTTCTCCACACTCCAGTGCACTGATTGATCACCAACCCCATCTGAAGTGATGGTCTAGTGTTACCCAGTGAAGTCTGTTGTATTTTGTGCGTTTGCAGCATACAAAAATGACTGACTTTAGTTTTATGGACCTTTACCTTATATCGTTAGCTCTGTAGTGATGTGGTCAGGTGACCCGGGAGCTTTCGGCACAATGTCTGACACACATTACGCCAGCTGAGTAAATAAGGAACTGTGGTTTGTTTGCTAAATGCCAAACACAGGATTTTTAATGCACTGTTGTAAATGTTTGTTCCACCTGTTCTCACTGTGAGATCAGTCAAGACACTCTGAAGTTGTGTAAATGCCCCAGTTCATTTATGACAACTTACATTTTCTTATTTTGTTTCCCCTTTGTCAGACAGTGTTGTCAGCTGTTAAACAGCAGGCAGAAATAAGACAAAGAAACAAAATGACTTTATGGATACTTTTATTCACTGACTAAAAGAAGAGAAGCATTCATTCCACATTGAACCAAATCAACATTCGGCAGGTTGACCCCTCGAGTATGTCATATGTCAGGTAAGAGGTTTCACATGGAGGCTTGTATGTACCAACAACATGGATCAACACTGTTCTCAATGATAAAATCTGGCCTCTCAGCTGGTTAGAGGACGTTTCCCCTGCAGACTTATCCAAAAAATAAAAATAAAAAAAAGAAAGAAAAAACAGCTGGAGAGGTTTTAAATCTAAGTTATGTAATTAAGTTTAATTGAAATGCAATTTTACAGACACAGATTAAGCCAAGTCCTCAACAACAAAAAAAGCTCTTTATTTCCGGATAATTGCTAGAGGAGTTTGGGGTAGAGGTGGATATAACAAGACTTAATTCATGCTGTTGATACATTTCAACAGATGCACAACATTTAGCTCTTTGAAACATGCAGTCAGAAACTACACTCAGATGTTTTAAAAACCAGAAAGAGTTCAGATTAAAACGATTTGAAACTGGCTCTCTTCAATTCAAAACCTGGTCCAGCTGTATTTTAGGATAAGTCTGGTTCCCTGCTTACATAAAGGTAAAACCCAGTGCTATGCGCTCACTTTAACAAACACAATCACACAGGAAGAGAACGCTCAGATTATTCAACATTTAAGATGGTAAAACCATTTTTGCAAAAACACACGACGACACAGCTTCTGATTTACAAAGTCTGTGTGATTTTATAATATACTTCATGTTCATAAATTGAACCCGGACATGTGTTGCATAAAAGTATATCACGGTAATGCATTGTTGATACCTATACAAATCTGCACTGTGTGACTTATATATCTATTTATATAGTTTATATTTCTTCCTCTGTGGTTTTCTAAAGACGCAGCCGGGCGCTGTCAGCACTGCTTGTGCCCCTTTGTGGCCACTAGTAAGACTGCTGTTATTGCAAACTGTCCTGATTTTAAACAAATGCACAACATTCGTACCACGATAAAACTGGGGCCGTCTAGCCAGTCTCACAGAGACCAAGAGTGAGCCCGCCGTCACCGCTGCTGTCGCTGGGCTGGCTGACCAGAATCAAAAGATCTTAAAACAAAATGATAAGATTTCATAAATCATCATAAGGCCAAGTATTGTCATTGCAAGTTCTTATTAGTTGAAGTCTTTATGTCTACTGCGTGACGGTGAGAAAAAGAAAAACTAAATATAAAAACTGAAAAAGAGCTAAGTGTGGATTATATGCATTCCTCTTGCATAGTTGTGAGGCTGGACTGGGCAGCAGGCCTGCCTGCCTGGCTAATTAGGAGGTTTGGCTCTCCAGACTTGACAAGAAAGACTTTGTTTACCAGCCAGAAACATCAGAGCCACAGTAGCTGAGATCTAAATGAAGATAGTTGGCTAACACTGAGCATGAATATCTATCAGTTCCTTGGTATGGCCAGGAATGACGCTCATCTCACTGGTATTCACCTGTTACTGACAGAGTTTGGCCTTGTTATATATCAGTGACATCTTGTGGTTTCTACCAGTATGATGGTGAGTATGATCATACCATTAATACCACTGTCATGCTGAGTAAACCATCCTAAGCTTTCCCGAAAGTTTTACTGTCAGTTATGAACATGGAGCATTGATGCTTCTTTGAAGGCTCTCAGGGCATCCAGCTGCTGATGGCCAACTCTGATGACCCCTCCTTCACTGAGATCACGTCTAGCCTCATATGCATCTATGTTTATCTCTTACACAAAACTGATTTTATACTAGTGCCATGCACTTCCAGTGTTTTTCCTCTATGTAACAAAGATATACAGGGATGTTAATCAGATTCGTCACATTCCTGTATGAGCCCTAGAAGAGCTCATTTGGAGTTTTGCATGTATTGTAGTAGTCAATGGTCTTAGCATTTAGATAAAAAAAAAAAAAAAAGAACAAAAAAGGAAGTGTCTAAAATGTCACATTGTGATGAGGAAACCCTGTCTGTTTGTTCTACACCTTTCAGAAACATTTTTAGGCCCAGATGTATGTCACTACCTCTTTTCTGCAGTTTACTGTTTTAAATGTTGCAACATCCCGAGTCAGCTTTACAACCTCTTAGGCTGGCACAGAGTCTGAGCAACGATCACAATGGAAAAAATTAACCTGCTCATGTCTGATGTACATCTGCCAGTGGATCCAAGTCTGCATTCAGACTGATGCAGATCTGACAATGTCTGCTGCTTTGGTACTAGAATAACACACACACACGCGCGCACGCGCGCGCACACACACACACACACACACACACAC
>JAPQRP010023592.1:16844-39592 GCA_037367295.1 Apogon hyalosoma
TCTGCTGCTTTGGTACTAGAATAACACACACACACGCGCGCACGCGCGCGCACACACACACACACACACACACACACGTCCAACTATGTCAATGATAAAAGTACTGGCTATTATAGTACAATCATTCAACCATCAAAGCTTGCTCTTTGTGTATGTGCCTGTAAGAGAGACATGCCCAGATCTATGTACATCTACAGTTCTGTGATCGTTACACAGTTTTAATTAGCTGTGAAGGCCGAATGTCTCAGATGGACTACATTAGAGGCCAGCTCTGGGGATTCAATTACTCCATCAGTCCACAGGGGACCTGTTATCTTCCAGCATTTCTCTATTAATCCATACAAAGAGCACTGAAAACAGACTAAAAAAAAACAAGTCAAACAGGTCAAAAGGGCTGATCGAACTGATCCCATCTGTGTACAGTAACTGCTGGTAATGGACTCCTAAATAACCACTGCCCCCTTCCCCTCTAGAACCTTGAAAACTGCTCTCACTTAAGCATCAAACATAAGGCTCTGGTAGATGTGTGGCAATCAATTTTCTGTGTATAAACAGTATAGTATAGTAATACACAAAACTCCTGGGCAGTCACCTGGAGCCTCTGTTTACCCAGAGTGAATGTGTAACCTTGCAGTGTGTATCTATGCATTTGTACATGTTCAGTGAACTAAATATGCAGACACAGTTCCTGTTACTGTGTTAAAATGTTCTTGGAGGAGGTGGATTGTTTGAATGAGTGAACCCACTGAAAGTTAATGGGAAGAGTAGCTTGTCCATACATTTAGCACGGCAGCAGAATAGACTTCTCTTATGTGTACCAGACACAAAAGGTTGCAGAAATGGCCTCTGGATTCTGAAGCGTCAATAGGACGCTTGGCATTGCAGGAACACAGATGACTTTTAAAAGTGCAGCACAAACCACTTCGAAATGGTATCACACCTCCACTCTGCTCAGGCCAGCTGGTACTCTGGTGTGACTGGTCAGCATTAGCTGCATCCTCTTCCATCGCTTCAAAAACAAACCTACGTCAAAGTAAAAAAAATATACTTTATATTTATGTCTATAGTCTAGTATTCATGCAAACACTTAAGCCATATAGTAAACTGTTCGCTTGTCAGATAGCCTGAGCGACCCCCCCATATGGAATGTCCCGTTGCAAATCGCTTCACACTTCCAAATCTCTGGGACTAAACACCTGCCTTCAAAATGTAAAATCAGCCATACAACGTATCAGAGCAGGCATAATGGCCTTGTGCTCTTAAAACTTCTAACACCAGCCTGGTGAAACGTGGCTGCCATGCTTTCAATATTTCTGTTACACAATCTGTCAGGGAGCAGCTTTTGATGGAGTGTTTAGTCCCTGATGTGCTCTGAGACTGAACTGAACTCCTCGTCCTCTTCGCATTTAGTTTTTACATTCCTCACAGTGAAACAGCTGATAGAGAACAGATAAAGAGGGAGGAATAAGGTGTTAAAATATTACCACAGTTCATCCCCTCTACCTGCTGCTGCAGCCTCAGTCACACTATCCAACTGTACTGCACTGGACTGAAAAGGCCTTCCTTTGCAACATTAACTGTAGACCCTGAGTGCCATTCAGACAGATGAATTTGGCCATATAGTACAAGTTGTGCAAAGTTGCTTCTAACATATGTTAGATATAAATCCTATATTTCAAGACAGGATTTGTCAAGAAAAGCCTACAGCTAAAACACAACATGGGCCAGACTTCTGCACACAGGTCTGCTTTGGTACTTAATGACAATGTGAGCTGTTCACATTTTACCTGGTCCAGCACAGTATAGTTTACACAGTATAACAAAGACACACAAAAATGAGTCAGAGCAGTGACAGGTCAGTGGCAGAAACTAAGAGCGGGGCGGACAAGGAGCTATAAGAACAGAAACACAGCAGAAAAGGAAATCTTATAAGGAGGTGCAGTGGGAAACAATACTGGACCAGCCTCCTGCTAGTGTGTATATGTGGGCACTTCAGACAGACTTGTGTCTGGGTTAAGTTTGTTTCACTGTGGTCTTTGGCAGCTTAAAACACATCAAGGGAGGAGAACAGATCCAGTGACTCCTTATGAGTGAGCTAGACGCCTGAGCTATTGTTACTTTCCCTCCTCCTCTTTTTGAAAACCGATTGTACCCTGAGAACGAACGATTTCTGTTCCTGTTTCCGGCTGCACAGTAAGAGATAAGACTGACACAGAACACTAGTGACCCCCCCCCAAATATATACAAACACACATACATGTGCAAGCAGAAACATATGATGGCTGCACTACTGAGACTTGTACACACATTCATACTATCTTTTTCACACATCTAATGAATAGAATTTTCAAAGCTTATAACTTGCTCAGATAACACAGGCAGACTCAAAGAGAAATTCCAAACATGTGCAGAAATGCTAGCTACTGTAATTCCTAATACTACAACACCATAGTGTGAACTAGCAAACACAGCAAATAACTTGGGGAGAGCAGAGGTTAGAAAAGCAGTGAGACTCCAGAGGCTTTTAGGCACAAGGTGGTTTACCATATAGCTTCTGGTGTTGACACACAGGGACTGGATGTAGGTCAAATGCTGCATTGTACCCATGTGGCTTCTCATTAGTGTGTGAAGCTATCTGCATTGCCTTACTTATGGAACCGTGTCTCATCTTTCCCCCTCTTGCTAGATCTTTGTTTAAACACAGATCTCTCTTCACTTCATGTTCACAAGAATCTTTTTTGGTGCATTTAAAAACAAAAGTTCATAGAAACAAAAAAAGGATGTTCAGCAATTATCTACATCATTGTTTGTATCTGTTTCTAGCTGTGTGGCTCCTAGCTGAGATTCTTAAAAGTTATTAGATCATGAATACACTCTTGTGCCACATTCTTTCACACTGTCTTCATACCAAGAGAGAAGGCTATGAACAGTATTATTTATACTTCATATGACTATATATTTAGATTTAATTGACTTTAATCTGGGTGGTAATGCTGTCACAAGGCCTGACTTAAACTGTAGAAACAGAGATGTGACTATTCAATAATATCTACATCTTAAGACAGGAAACAGACAAGGAAGCAAACGGTGCGTGGGCGGAGCTTGTAAAATCAGCTTGTTAAAATCATGTGTTGGTAAAAAGCAGTTTGCAGAGCTCTGAAGACTTTAGTTTGACGTTACATTCCATTGCAGCGCGCTGCAGATTTTTCCAACCTTCATCAGGTCATGACTACACACTCGACAAAACCTCAACATCTTAAACGTTTCATGAACCAACAAAGTTGAATTCTAAAAATAATGATAAGAGGAAGAAAGACAAAAACCAACATTTTGGTTTGAGTGAGTGATGTTGGTATTGCTATCCCCTCTGAGAATAGGTATTTGAGTGTACAGCTCTATAAACAGCCACGGACAGTCTTTAAAAGAAACTCTTGGTACCAAAGTGCATTTATCCTGAGATATGGACCAAGGACTAGAGATTATCATGGCTAAACCACAAGGTCCCTTCACAAACAGGCAAACATTTGGTAGCTGCAGGCCCAACACTACTCCTGGTGCGTTGTAAAATGCTGGTTTCATATCTGCCCAAATATCACCACTCAACCTTGTAAACAACAGATCTTGATATGGACCTTCGTAGTCTGCAATACCATTGCCCCAGCCTCTAAAAAGCCATAGTGTGCACAACAACTAACTGAGCTGAAGCCATTCAAAAGGCTAACTGTTAAAATCCCTAGCTCAGGAAATGTCCTCAGTAAGACACAAGTGGACCACAGCTGTCATATCCAGTGAGCAGTCACAGCACTGGAGCATCAGTGGAACTATACCGGGCCCAATTACCACCTGGTAAGACCTGGTAATTATGTTAGCGCTTAGCTCTGCCGGAGTGGCAGACATTTGATGAAAGACTTCAGCTTACAGTGCCTGGCCAGGCAATCGTCATCGTGACTTTTGGATTTTACAAGTTAAGACTCAGATACTGACAGACACTTTGATTCTTTACCAAATTTACTGAATGCCTGAAAAACCAGCCAGCTGCACATCAGGACAAGATTTTGCTGTACCCGAAATAAATCGTTTCATCCTAGGTAATTGATTACATTCAGTTCAGACCTTAATTGGGCCCAGCATGTCCTTCATCGACAGCATCGATTTTCTACCACTCCACACCACACTCTGCCCCTCACAACATCTGCTGAGATATAAAACATGTGCAATGAGCAGACTGCCATTCATAACTCTTTATCAACCTTAATCTTTGAAAACAAATGTATGATTAGGTTTGCTGACCTTCCCTCACTAAAGAGGTGTGAGGGTTTATCAGATGGCAAGATAAACATCATCATTAATAACAACTGTATCCAGAAAACAAGGGGCTGTTTCCAAGGCAACTGTGACTCAAAATAAAATAAAAAAGACAATTTTTAACATTAACTGATTGTTTCACACACCCCACTGGACAACATCACTATCACTGCACTAGTGATAATGATGTTAAAAGCCTACCTGAGACTGACGGAAAAGAACTTTACGCCACAGAAACGAGCCACGTGACCCAATGTCATGTTGTGCTGTAGGTGCCATTACTTTGAACTGAACCAGTCTTAGTTGTCAGTGGAACATACAATAGCAGCCCCAATTGTTGGTGGCAAATATGACTAAACAGTAAGCCTTCACTAAGAAAGGAAAAACACAGATTTGACTGGCCAACAGAATGAGAGAATGAGAAATAAGTTACATTCAGTGCATCCTTTTCATTTCCCTGTTAATTGTTTGGTGAAAACAAGAAAGCCACCTTTTCTAACTACAACATTGCTGGCATGTCTGCAACACCAGGGTGTAGAAACTGCCTTCAGAATACTGGTGTTTTAGCACGGTTACCAAAACATCTGGGACTAGTCAGAGATGCACTTATATACGGCATTATGGAATGATAATGCATTTCCTATTAGAAGTAATAAAAAAATATCTTAAGATTTCAATGCATTTCAGAACTTCACGATTCACTTGAAGTCATGGTAAGTCCATAAAGGCTCTGGACCATGGATACTAGTCAAAAAAAAAAAAAAAGTCTGGAGGAAACCCATGATGCAGCTATGTCTAACGTAAATGATAAGATTTGCTACCAGCTTGTTATATACGAAAACAGAACAGAATAGGTCTACGTTGTACAGTGATGGTTTGATTTTTTATAGTTTGGCTCTGAATGTCAGTCGGAAGACAAGGCTCCCTCATTAGTCGACTAGTGAGATTTCCCCAAAGAGTCGACAAGTGAGCAGGGTGGGAAGTGTGTTGGCGGCAAGCATGTAACAATATTCTCCACAACACCGTTAAGAAGCTCAATAGCCTTAAGAAACCCGCATGGCTTTGAAATGCCACTTAACAAAGATCACAAGTCTGAGTCATGGCACTGACATGGCTGTAGCTGAAACTGCATTCACTGCAGCCATTTTACAGTGGAAAATTCCCACCCTGCTGGCAGGCTCTCGAACTAGTGGACAAGTGCACAAGGTGCTCAATCAGAGCAATGGGAGAAGCAGCTAAGATGATTACCCAGGAAGTGATTGATTGATTAGTTTACAAATTTCAACTTTTGCTGAAGCGATGCAAACTGACAAAGCAAAAATCAAAAAAAAAAAAAAAATCAAAAAAAAAAAAAATCCCACAATTAATGCTAGTAGCTTGTGTCTGAACACGCATTCCCAACACCCTCCCACTGCTCTTTAAATCCATCATCACTCAACCCGCCTGCCTGTCTTGTTCTAGCTGTGAACAGGATAATAATATATTTAAATACACACAAAGCCTATACAGGCGAGGGAACCACCACACAGGAAAAACAAGATTATCTGCAGAGCAGGGAGAGATGAAAAAGAAAAAAGGAAAAACAAAACAAATCAAAGTTACATCATACAGAGGCTCTGGAGGTTATTAAGGTGGGGAGACATCAAGCTCAGAATACTTGTTGTGGGCAAGACCAGACCAGACTGGCCAGACTGACCCAAAGCCTACTCTCATAATATGTATGACTTGTTGTTGGAGATCTAGAACAACTACATAAACATGTATCAAATTTTAGTGGAATGTCCAGGTTTCATTGGACATTTGTCATCTGAAAATTGACAAGATTACGTTTTAACGTGTGCTCAAATATCTAATTAATTAATGTGGTACTCAAGAGGAAAAGGAGGAAAACAAGAACCCCATTCCAGATGGAAAATGGTTGATTAATTGTTTGCTAAACCCTCAAACAAAAACAAAAATAAAACCATCAGTTGATATTACCTAACATGAATGTACTTTACAGACTGCTTTTGGAGTCATTTGTAGTCTGCTTTTATTAAGAATCTGAGGTCAGAGCTGACTTGGGTCAGCTTTGTCTGGCCTGGTTTTGACGCATGTTAGGCTATGATGTGTTGGATCTGCCACCCCTGCCTACATGCCCATGCTGAAGGCATGCAGCTCGCGGTGGAAGTGCTGAGTGGGTTCAGACAAAACCAAACTGGAATCCAGGCAAGGGTGCCAGACTCGGCCGAGGCCCAGGGAAACCTCTTTGACCAGATTATGGACCGGGTCGCCCTCCATACACACGGCTTGGTCTGGGTCAAAGTCGATGCTCTCCTCAGACACTGTCAGGACACGAAGGCTAGAGCCTCGAAGGCGAGAGATGGCCACCAGATTATGAGACCACACAGTGTAACCTACAGACGCACAGGGCAAAGCAGTAATGATGTAACAATTAATGAAGCATTAAACAGAAGATACCATTAACTATAAACCATAACATATGATGACAACGTTGAATTAAAGGAGATGTGTTTGTGAATTCTCGCTTTGAATATTTTATTATTTTCTTTTAATATGGACTCCTTTACAGTGTGTTAAAACTATGCTACAAAATTGCGAGTGCTGGTTGTTTATCCCCAACACACTGAACACGTTGAGTTCATGTATGGAAATTATATCTGTCCCCACTATGCATAATTACATGACCAAGTGAAAAAGTAAGTAGTGCTGACTAATACTCCACCCCTCTGTACAACACTTTGCCCCAAAATTGTTCAAATCAAATCTGTTTTATTTATTTAAGTTCATGTCCTAACTCTTTTGTCTTTATTCTTTAGTGAACCTTTATATTGTTTTTGTCAACATTGTTTCTTGACTACATTAAAAATGAGGCCACCAACTCAGTCTGAAATTACATTTTCTAAGTACTTACATCAGGAAAAAAAAACTGACTCACCATGTATGACCAATACAGCCAGCTTAGTGCATCTCCAAGACAAGAGGACCAGAGGGTCTTCATTACGATTAACGCTGAGGTCAGGAAAGTCGGGGTCATCCCTTAGGAGCAGGAAATGGGTCAGCGTTTTGTTGTACTGCTGAGAGATGAGCTCCAAGGTGGCATCAGTCACCAGTGTGCTGTAACTGTCGAGGTGAAGGCGCTCCAGAGGAAGGCTCGGTTTGAGGACCCTGAGGAGCTCCAAGCTGTCGACCTCCAGGGCCATGATGTAGACCCGTAGGTTGGTGCTAACACGAACCTACGGATAATTGGGTTCATTGGTGCATTTCAAGCGAAAGTCACACATGGAGTACATTTTTGGGGGAATTGGGGTGAAAAAGTGCCAAAGACAATGTAGCCTTACCAGTGCTTTCCAGTCATCCTCCGTAGCTGTCCCTTCTAAAGGTTTAAACTCCAGGGCGGCACCGTTGAGCAGCAGGGAGAGGCGGTGCAGTGGGGTGCGACGTGGAGATGCCAGCAAACCACAAAGCTCAGATGTCAAATCAGAGAAGTCCACAGCCAGAGAATGAAGATTAGAGAGACGATCCAGCTCAGATGGTGAGATGAGTGGACCTGAAGGGGAAACAATCCAGACAGGTGACAAGATGTACAAACTTAAAGTGTTACTAAGCATTACAAAGAAATGGCAGAAGTGTGTCCAATTGACGATGGGACAACTAAGAAAAACATGGAATACAAAAAAAGAAAACATATTAACCAAAATTTTATTGAAATAGATAAATAAACGCCTTGTTGCTTTGTTTTACGGGTAATGCATTTTGTCCTTTCTTATATTTGCTTGTATATTTGTATCTGTATGTTGTGAATTTGTGTGAATAATATGTTAGTTGTAAAGTAAATGCATCAGTATGGTGGGGAAAGATAACACAGTCATGTAGTGCCGCAAGCATCTGATATACCCAGCAAACACATACCCAGCTGGTGGTCCAGTAAACTGAGGTGCTGCAAGGTTTCGGCTGAAGGGTTGGACAGGCAGGCTAAAGAGCAGGGGGTCACCAGGCCAAGCATGAAGCTACAGGACAGCCACCTCAACTGCCTGCTGTTAGACAGCAGCTCCATGAATAGCTGCTGGATTCTGCAGAAAGCAGAGGAGGTTGGTAATCAACTACAGGAGGATGGAAATTAGCTTCAATTGGTTTTTACCAGCTTATCTGCCATGTTCAGACCCCATGACACTCACTTTTTCCAATTCAAATCAAACCTGAGACTTATTTTGCGCTGGAAAAACAAAACAGTGAATGAAAAACATGACCAGGGTCTGAGCAAAGAAGGATACTTCACAGTGAAACACACCAGAGAAAATATTTCATAGAAACCACAGTAAACAGTCAAAGAAACACTTCACTCAAGTAAAAACCCAGGTGGCTCTGAATTTAGATCTACTTCCAAGTATTTACCTGCACTTCTAAACGACAATGAATACTTGGATTGGGTTGCATTAAAATGCATTGGGTGATGCATTGTATTGATCATTTTGAATGACCTGAGGGCAATACATTTTTTTTTACATTATCTACTTTCATCTGTAAGCAGAGCACGTAAAAATGTGACACAACCCACAGAAGTGTAACATATTTTACAGAAAATTTAACACAAAAGTATCACCACACAATAACACAATAATTATAGTTTAAGGAGAACTGAAATCTTTAGGAAAATTAAGTGTAGAACAAACATAAAAAGCCAGTGTATCTCTGTTAGAGGGGTACATCTGTGGAATAATCTGGACAATAACTTAAAAATGTCTTCTTCAATTTGTGCATTTAAAAGGATGTATAAATCCAGTATAATAACAAAATCTAGAATATTATCTGGATAAGTGAATATCTAGTTATAATATCTAGTTATTATATAGAAGAATGCATAAAATAAGATATTATTGTGTATTACTGAATTGTAATTAATTAATTAACAGACTATCATATTAGGAGATATTATCACATTTATTAATAACTGTAGAAAATAATTGAAGTGCATATAAATATTATAGTTTATATTAAAAAAGGTTGATTATGCAAATCTGATTCTGTGTGAGGTGACTAAAAAAGTGCTTGGTGAATGGTTTGCATGGATGTTTTGTGTTGTAAAAATGTAAAAAAAAAAAAAAGTGTGTTAAAGCAAAGAAAGCGGAATCAATTTAATTGTTAGTTTGTAAAAAAGGGGTGGGAGTCTATAAGTTATACTTAAATTTTGCTTGTCGTATTGTTCTTTGAGGATTTTATGTGCTCAAAATAAAACTAAACTAAAATAACTAACAAAGGACCTATAGATTACAGCATTTATACAATTGCACAAACACACACTACAATTCTATTAATCATGCAGCTGTACCAACATGGGGTAGATTATTCTCTACAGTCTGTAAGAAGGGGCAACAGAAAGTGCAGAGGTCTCATTTCCTCTGAGACCACTTGAATGCTTAAAAGTAATTCTGTCAGCTTTGCCCAGTGACACCAAAAAACCATCACACACTGGAGCTTTAATGTGCCCCGCCATCTGCAAGCTATGGACATTCATGAGTATTGTTATTTTCTAACCCAAGTCTTCTTCTACTTCTTGGCAAGAAAACAAATTAGTTAATTTTATAAAATCTCCAACAATTACCTCATTTTAGAAAACATAATAATCCAAATATCAATGAGAACCATCTTTAGCTCTTTCCCAGGTCATTTTTTAAGTGAACTAAAACCCAAATGGACCTCCACTTTTCAATGCCAATGACTAATGAGAGTAAATGTAATGTTCATTTTTGTACTAAAATAACTTCATGCAATAGTGTGATTTCCAAGTCTGTGGACAGAAACCACAACTGAAATAACTTGCATGCTTAGCTTGTGCTTACTCGTTAATCTTTTTGTCTCCCTGGTGAATTTGGTGCAGGTTGGAGCTATCCAATAGTCCCTCCTGTTGCAGAATACAGGTGTCTCCATAGAGACTCAGCCTCTGGAGGTTTCTGGAGAGAGAGCAAGAGAGAGAAAATGTAAAATGGTTGAAGAAGAAGGCAGTCTATTCTACAGAGATCCACAGAGACAGAGGACAAGAAGATAGAGGAAACAATGTACTGGAAATATAAAAAAAACAAACAAACAAACAAACAAAAAAACACTCAATAAAAACCCATAGTTGAAAGTTGACATTATGAATACAACAGTGTTATTTTATAGCATACTGTGGTGCATTTATTTTCTGTTTCAAGAGCCATATCTTCCTTTTTAAAATCCCCCTGAGACGACAGTCATCTGCCATTGGTAACACATTGTCTCTTTGCTCTGTCAACATTTGCTTAGACTACTCATGTAATTCTTGCTTGTCACACACAACATGGGATGTATGCAATTTTTCAACAGAGACAAAGATTAAGGTTATACATTTTACAACCACACCAAACTCCAGAAAAGGACTTTCCTCATGAACAAACTGAAGCTATTAGTAAGCTCTCACCTGGTCCTGGTTTTCTTCAGTGTATTTATTACTGAGATATCTCTTGTCATGCACAGAATTCACCATACAGCTGTCTAGAACCTCTTTAAATTCAGTTTCCAGAAGTGGATCAGTGATTGGCAACAGTCAAGCAGCTATTTGTGTGCCAAAAGTTGACGCTTTGAACAGCAGTCAAGGTAAACATAGAGGTCACAATGCACCTAGTTAGTGTACCTTCGTTTAGATTCTCTACATTGGTTTTGATGTTTTGGTGATCACTTATGTAATGTGTGTGAAAGGATTATCAGCAGCCTGCATGTGACACCGCCACACAGGACACAGGCCTACCTGCAAGTTATCACACACGGTATGTTCTATTTCCTGTAAAAGAGATGAAATCTAAGCTTCACCAAATGTCTGCAGGAAAATCAGTAGTAGCCGCAGGTCCTACTTCTTATCTCACGTAAAACCAATAAGAATGAGTGATCAGTATCTAATGAACTGATTTTGAACATGAAGCATTTATAATTGTAAACTAATGGATTAGATAAATAAAACACTAGTTTGTGATTTAACAACTCAGATGAGTTGGATTTAAATAGCATTACTGATTAAGGCACACATCACTTAAAAAAAGGGTTGACTAAGTAAAGCACACTTAATTATGAAACAACGAAACCAAATTACTTCATCATTTTTTTTTATTACTGATTTGCAAATCCAGTCTACAAATGCAGAAGTAAATAAATCATGAAGCAAACTTTACTTGAGTCCACCTGTAGATTCAGTTCTTTATGTTGCATAAAACTATTCAATTTTTACATCCTAACGTTATCTCCACTAAACAGATATTGACAGGAAATGTTGAATGCTTGGCACCAATCAATAAAACCTTGTTGAAAATCCTAATTCTGAGTTAGCTGTAGAATTCAAACAGATAAAAAACTTTTCTCAAAGATTATGGAACTTATCTTTGACAAAATATTTCTGGACTCAGGTCACCATCCTCCATTATATAAAGACACCAGTTAATAAACAGCAACTTTGTTTCCGATATGTACCAGACTGTGTTAGAACACTTACTTATCATCGCTTTAAAAATTAACCCATAAAGACCCAGTGTTACTTCTGTGGCAGTTCCCAAATGAATTTCTCTCTAGATTTCACTGTTCTTAAATGATTTATCACCATTAATTATAATACTGTTATCTGTATTTTGTGTTTTTTGAGTGACAATCATGTATTTTTATGTATTTAATTTACTGATCATGTAGATGTTCATGAAAGTTCAGATTAAAGTTGAGGGTTATTATATTTAAAAAACAGAAAATTGAAGAAAAAGCGACTTTTTGAGCAAAAAATATCAGCATATCTATAACTGAGCATCTCCATCCACTGTTATTTATCAAACTCCAGCGTGAATCAATGTAGAAAATTACTGTTTCCATGTTCACTATGGAGCCTCTAAACATCCAAATGGGTCATATCTGATGACCATGAAAAGACGACAAGCTGCATTTAACACCAATTATTTACATGTTTTCAAAGCTTTAGTGGTTCAGAAGTTATTAAACATTTTAGATCAGTATATGATTTTGGTCGCCAGTTGCTGTTTGGGTCTTGATGGGTTAAGCAAAGGGAGTATGTTCATGTACAAGTGCATGCAAAAGCCGGTTTTATCTAGCTGTGTCACTTTTAAGATGATATACATAGCGGATCTGGGACACAAAGTTGACATTCATTATCTGTTGCTTGAACACAAAATGCTACTCGGTGAGAAGAATTGAAACAACAGTGGCGCTTTTAGCCCCCATCAGCAGAAGTAAGACATGAACAGCACAGCTCCGGATGTGTGCTATTTCAATACTTCAAAGCACCGCAGAGAATAATGGAGAATGTAGGAGAAGGTATCACCGTGACAAGTTCAGCTCCAAATCGGAATATTAGATTTCTATCAAAAAAAAAAAAAAAAAAAAAAGTTCTACCACACGACAGCTTCACCGGGAGAAATGAACTGGGGCGCTTCAATCTTACGTGATGTGCGTATATATTTAGTACATTTTACTGCGTGCACACACAAGCCCCAACTAAATATATATATGCACACACTATATATTTGTGTGACAGTTGCTGATATCAGCAAGTCGCAGCCGACAAAGCCTCCTGTGGCCACCAGTGCTGCATTGTATCTGTTGGTCCATGCAGACCATGGTTACATGGAAAATGGAACTTGCAACAAAAGAGACAACCACTCGACACGGTAGCATACTTTGAGCGTCGTTATTTAATGTCGTAAGCGGTGAATATATACGTCTCCACGTCGTCCGCAGAGATGTAAAAAGAAAGCTGGCTGCTAGCTCCACTGCAAAGACGTGACCCCCGATTACGTAACTCCGAATGTCAGGGTTTGTTTATAGCTAACTAAGCTAGCTGCTAGCTTGCTGCTGCGTACCAAATACTCAATAAATGACGGGGTGTCACGCGAGTACATGAAACTGGATAAAAACACAAACAAGGTATGATGTTTTAAGGTTACCTGTTGTTGCGAATGCTGGTGAACACACACAGCACCTGATCTAAGTAGGTGGCCATGGCGTCTCTCCATCGCTCGGAAAGCTGCGGGTCGCTCTCAGAACCCGGAGGCTGGTCCATCCTGGCGGACGATGGGTCGTTGTTCAGGGGGTTCAGGTAGCCCTCAACCGGCGCGAGCTCCAGCTGCAGCTCGCGCACAAAGGAGCCGAACTTCCGCATGAGGAACTCCAGCCTCGGAGTCTCCTCGGAGCTGGAGCCACCGCGGTCACAACCACCACCTATCCGGAGTTTGAGCTCGGTCCACAGCGCGGGGTAGAAGAGGCACTCCCTCCATCGCGAACACACAGCCGAGGCCCGGAGCTTGTCTCGGTCGGATAGAAAGGAGAATATGTGGACAATAAGCTCGCTGGGCAAAGCCATGGCTCCGACACCCCCGCACAGAGCCATGGCGAGCTTCGAAGGCCGCTGTGCAACAACCACCCAGATATAAAAGAAGAGCTTCCAACCGTTTTTATAAATAGATGCTACAGCGGTGATTATCACTAACGCTTCTTCTTCTCGGTGAAAACAAACCGTTTTTCAGCTTTGCCTTCAATACTACCGGACCGTACCACTACCCCGGAAAGCGTGGGGAGCGACCGAAACCCTCCTAATAAATAATACATTATCTGTGTCTAAAAAATACGTGTTATTATTCGTCATATGAACACCTTATATATTTAGAGTTTTTCTTAATCAGTGTTTGGTTCTATTTTCACTGAGATGTTTCAAAACTCTGGTGCACTGGTGCGGTGTGAAGTGAATGGTTTCGTCCTGAATTGCTGTTATTTTTGCTATACTGCCGAGGTCCGCAGGGGGGCGGTGTTTGTCCTCAGGCACAAAGTCGTGCCGGCACGTGATCTTTATTTTGGAAGTGTCTTCCACCCAGACACACCCCATCCAGACAACTCCTCCTTCCCAGCTGAGATTTTACAGAGGCTGAACTAAACAACATCGCTGTGTGAGGTGACACTACTATCACAGGACAAGAAAATTTAATCTAGAATACGTGTTTGGTCTAAGACACTAAAATCATGATTAAAACACTTTCTTACGTTGCACATTTGTTCATTAAGGAAAAAAAAAGTAATTTAATTTTAATAAAACAGCTCAGTAATGTAATGCATCTCAATCAAGGTAAGGATGTTAGCTTGATGTTAATCTATAGGAGATAACAGAGATAACTAATCAGGTTTAAAGGGGAAATTTGGCATTTTTTTTTCTTATTTTAAAGCCATTAACAAAAATGTAGTAATTTGGAATTCAGAATTACCCACTTGTATCAGACACAAATGGGACAACATTCCCAAAACTCTAGCAACTTCTCGTTTATTAATAAGCTGTTGTTAAAAGAAAGGATGTTACAAAATGGTAAACATGGCTGTCACTTTTTAGAGTTGTGCTGCTCCTATCAAAATAAAAGCTATCTGATTTTTTTTCTTTATATTGTACATGTTCTCATGCAGTTTCTATATACTATTTTGAGTGAAATATGGGTTTATGAGATTTGTGAACCAATGCATGATGTTTTTTTTTTTTACATTTTACAGTCACATTTTTGGAAATGGTGTTACATTTTAGACACTGACATGTTTCTTGTGCTGATGTGTATACTTCATAAGGATGCTATTGACAGTGGTATACAAATGGGTTTATAAATAGACACACACGTTCACCATTTGCACACATTCACACACCAGTGACACTGAAAGTAACTTGGGTTCAGTGTCCTGTTCACTAACCCTTTGATGTGTAGACTGGTGATCAAACTGACAACCTGGACAATCTATATTATAAAAGCCAAGAGGCCTCTGTGTGCATGTGTGTGTGTCCGGGGATTCACACAAAATCCCAAAAGAGCTGACTGTGGCAGTGTGGCATACTTATGTATTTTCGATAAAGGAAGAGACTAGTGAAAACAGCAAGTTGACAGGATCAAAATTTTGGGAGATATTAGTAATTTTGGAATACAATAGCCTTACAGCTGGACAAATGCGGAATAGCATGCACAAATACACAACAGGGTCCAATCAAGCGGTAACACATGGACACATTTCATGTTCAGCATTCTCTGTCCTGTAAGCAGAGTAACTTATATGCTTGTATTTTATATATTTGAGTAGGTATTTATAAGCACTTTAATATTATGTGTAACAAGATTTGGGGAGATAAAATTTTAAGGTGAATAATGTCAAATTACTGCTCAGTAACATGTGGACTTGAAACAGACATACATTTTTTAAGGTTTACACAAACATTCAAAACATGTGGTTCTTGACAGAAATTGATATCAAGTAGAACAAAACCTTTTAGATATTATGTTCAACTATGCTGAAAATACATTTTGGAGTAAAATATTGAAAAGTCTCTGTTTTATTGACACGAGAATGTAGTAACACGTGGACAGGTTGCCATGGTAACACATGGACGACTCTGTACCATTGTATGTATCAACCCAAAATGTATCAAAAGATCGTTACTTTCTGAAAGTTTCACTCAAATATCTGAATTATAAGTAACTTGACTATTTTAAATTGGTATTTTTGTGGTTACACATGCACAGGTCCTTTTAAGCAACTCACAAATATTCAAACACAAAATAATGAAAATCTAATACTTGAAACTTAATGCTCATCAATATAATCAACTGAATGAATACATTTTTTAGCTATAATTCGAGCTATGGCTATGGTGTAAAAAGAACAATCGATAAAATCGGTTGTAACTTTTTTCTACAGGTGGTATTTTAAAAAGGATAACAGTTCCATAAAATACAGATCTTTAGCTAAAAATGAGCCCACTTGATAAATGATGTGTGCAAATGTACTTTTTCATGTTGATGTTCATTTTTGCTTGATTAGACCCAACAGCATAAAAACTACCATGTCTAGAACCTGTGGATCCCTACGTGTCAACGCGCTAGTTGACTTTAACCCTTGAACCACCTCTTGGTTGTGAACAGTATGACTAATCTAAATGACAATTACGCTAACAATAAAATAGCCAAAGTGAACAATGAGTGTAGCAATGTAGAGCAGAATGACATCGAAATCTTTATTTATTTATTTATTTATTTATTTTTTTTTACAAAGATAATAGGATTTTCTTAAATATTTTTGCTAAATACATAAAAGTAGGCCTCTGGTTAACTGTACAGTCTAGTAGTGAAATGCACTTAACTAGATAGTTTGTTTCAAGTACTGTGCATAGGCATACATCTGAAGTATTTCTACTTTCTTTGTGCATTTTATATAACTTTATTTTTCTACACTACACACCAGACACAAATACATCACTGGATCTCCACCACATTTGTCTGACAGCTTTAGTTTGTGGTTACTTCTGTGATTTTTCATCCCTTTCTTGTCCAGAGAAAACCACACATCTCCAAATGTATTGAATGCTTATAAATAAACTGAAGGATTAACTACACTCTTAAGGGTTGAAGAATTATCCTTCAGTTAAATAAACTCTTGGATTAGCTGAAAAATGCGTCACGGGGAAGCTGAAAAGAAGCTTGCTTTGTTGAGCTCATGAAAAATTTATTTTTTAAAGGTACATTACACTACAGAAATACAATGATCTTCAAGACTATGATGCATTGCTGTAGATTAAACTACCCAACAGTGCTTTAATCTACTTTGGTCTCTCTTTGTGGTCATGACACTGTTTTTTTTAAGGGCAAGGTACACATGCAGTTTCACTTGTCACCACAGGATAGCAGCACAATACTTCAACCTGGCTTCACCTATGAACTGATTTCGCCTTAAAACTTTAATCACTTCTGTGCCTGTCTTGTCTGCTCTATCACAGATTTCCTGACAGGGAATTACTCGGAGGAAATGAAGCATAGAGACAAAAAGAGGAGAAGACTTTCCATTTAGGTTTAATAGCAAAGCCACTGAAGGACCACTACGGCAGAAACGATAAACATACTGTAAACAGATTTAAATTAAATGAAAATGGCTTATTGCAGCAATATTATAATTAATATATGAATATATGTGATCTTAAAGTCCATATGCTGTGTGATGAATGCTCCCAGTGCTGCAAAGTCCTTCATTTTACAAAGCTTTTTTCAAGTCACGCTGGTTAGTTCACATCACATCCAATTTATTTTTTTAAAGTGACAAAGACAATGCATTGTGAGCATGTAACTACCTTAATATGTTGAATGTGAATAGAAAATACTTGAAAATGAGGCACAAATTATAAAGAAATGTGAGTGAATGGTGTAGGCCTACTTTTGTATGCTTCATCTATCATGCAAATTACAGGTGTGATGAGAATGTAAAGGATACTTGGATATCATTGTATTGTAGATCACCATACAATTACCTTTCTCTTTTCGTTACAATGACTAATCATTGATATTACTACATAGTGTAATTATAGATTGTCTACATCACATATGAAATCAAAATACAACAGGTTAAAGATGTTGTATCAGGTAGTATTTGACCTTAAATAAGGATTTTAAAATAAGACTTTTCCTGCACAAGAAAACAACTTGAACTAATTCTAAATAATTTGTTTTTTATATACATTTTTATGTGGATTATAGATTAGTAGTGCAGTATATCAATGCATGTATATTTTGGATAGGTTGGGTCCCATGTGTTAAAAGTCTCATGAAATAGCAACACATCAGATACAAAAAAAAAAAACAAAACAAAAAACCCCCAAAATATTGGTTTGTATCTATTAACAGGAAGAATGGTTGCTCAGGTAGAAGCTGAAACACAAAAATACAGAGCACGATGCTTTGGCTGCACATTATCTATGAAATATACATGTGTCTGGATTGTTAAAAGCCTCAAATGTTGGCTTGCATTACAACTCTGTTTAGCCTGTCTGCATTTATTCTGAAGGTATTTTTCATTTTATGATTAGATTAGATTAAATCTAATCATAAATTGAAAAATACCTTCAGAACAAATGTCGTCTACACCTGCTGCAGACTTTATTCACCAACATGAATAAAGTCTACAAAAAAAAATTTTTAATCATTATTGCCCTTTTGGTAAAGTCAGAAAGAGGAACATAACAATAGTTCATCTTGTCCTGCATAATATTCACAACCTTACCTCATCTTATAGCTCCCAAATGATCTAAGGCTGTATTTTAGCACTTGTAATAGACATTACCCTGTGGCTGAATGTAGAAACACAACCTTAAATCAGTGAGAGGATGTGAAAAATGAACTTAAGTTGAGTAAACTGCAAATACATTGCTTGATCCTTAACATTTACAAATCCATCAATAGCTCCTCTAAAAAACTCTACACATACATGCCTATAAAGTATTAAAAGGAAACTGAAGTCTTCATCTTTGTAAAAGTACATCCATACACAAATGCTGTCTATGTAGTTCAGTCATATAAAAAAGAAAGTACTCTCTCTTCAAAATTTATGGTTTTATGTCAGAACATAATAAACATCATCTGGTCCTGAGCAGGTTTTCAGATATGATAAATACAACCTCAGCTGAACAAACACACATAACATGTTATAACCTGTCATTATTTAGTGTACAAAACTAGGCCAAAATGGAAAGTATACCCTTATTGCTTTCATAGGAGTTAAAATGATATGTAGCAGCCAGGCACTGTTAAGCAAATGTCTCTGATTCATTGATCATCAGCAAGTGTGACTGCCTCAGTAAAAGCAGAATTTTAATCCAATTTCAAGGAGGAAAGACATCAGTGAAGAGCTTATAAAGGTAATTGTTGCTGCTCCTCCATCTAGGTGGGGGTCTAAGGCTATTTTCAGACAATCTGAAGTCCATCATTTTACAGTAGGAAGGGTTATTCATCCCAGACTCTACCAGTCTCAGTCAGTAAATTAACCCATACAGACCCAGTGTTACTCTTGTGTCAGTTCCCTAATGAATTTTTCTTTACATTTAACCTTCTTAAGTTATTTATCACCATTTGTTATAATATTATGCTCTTTATTTTTGCATTTTTTCCAATAAAAATCATGTTTTTTCCCATATTTAATTCACTGATCATGTAGATGTTCATAAAAGCTCAGATTAAAATTGTCATATTATCAGAAACAGAGAAAAATGAAGAAAACATGACTTTTTCAACAAAATCCATCATTAACTGAACATAAACCCAGTGTGTCCATCCACTATCATTGATTCAACTCCATGGGTTTTACTGGTGAATCCATGTTATAAAAGATGACGGTGTTTCCATGTTCATTATGGAGCCTCTGAACGTCCAAATGTCTCATATCTGATGACCATGAAAAGATGACAAACTGTATTTTACACCAAATTATTTACATGTATTGACAGGATTAGTGGATCAACAGGTATTAAACAGTTACATCAGTAGATAGTTTTGGTTAAAGGTGGCTGTTTGGGTCTCTATCGGTTTTAATGTTAATGCTCATGACAGAACAATTAGAAAAAAGCCTGAATTGTTCTGTGTTGCTTGCAATAGTTGCCAAGAGAAAACCTGTTCTTTCTTAGTAGAACATGGCAGCAGGGTTGGATCTGACCAAATCGCAATTGTTCATCGCAGGGCTGACATACAGAGACAAACAATCACTCTCACATTTACACTTATGGGCAATTTAGATTAATTTAATAACCTATCAGTGCATGTCTTTGGATGGTGGGAAGATGCCGGAGAACCCAGAGAGAACCCATGCAGACACAGGGAGAACATGCAAACTCCACACAGAAAGGTGTTGGAATCGAACCCAGGACCTTCTTGCTGTGAGGCCTTGAATTCAATCCAATCCAATCCGATCCGATCCGATCCAGCTTTATTTGTAAAGCACTTTAAAACAACCGCAGTGGACCAAAGTGCTGTACAGAAGAATAAATAAAACCAAAATAAAAAAATAAAATACAAGACTAGGCCTAATGTCTGGCCATAATGTGCAGCGTCACCGAACCAAACAAAAATCAAACACAGCATGACTGCACAAACGCCTCATACCACTTGTCAGGTACAGCGGTGGAAGGCTAATGAGTCAGGCTTGTTTTGCAGCCACAAGACCTGGGCACCTTGCAGTCATTGAGTTGACCACGATGATACCAAAATACTCCAGAGTCAAATGTGAGGCCATCTGTCTGACAACTAATGCTCAGCTGAATCCAAGCCATGCAACAGGACAATGATCCCAGGCACACCAGCAAATCCACAGCAAAATGTCTGAAAAACAAAAGAATCGAGGTGTTGCAGTAGCCTGAAGAGCTGAGCATAAAGGAACACCCACAAACCTCAATGAACTGAAGCAACGTTGTAAAGAGGAGTGGGAGAAAACTCTTCCATAACAATGTGAATCACTGATCAAGTCATACAGAAAGCAATTACTTCGTGATATTGCTGCTACAGGCGGTTCTACAAGATGCTGAACTATGGGATGTGCTTAGTTTTTCATGTTCTGCGTCTCCATTCTGGCTTATTTGTTGAATAATGACATGGCAGAATCATTGATGTGTAGTTTTACACAAGGCATTAGATTTCAATCATTTTAGAATTTAAGAGTCAGATGATTGTTATTATCATTAGTATGCATTAATACATAAAACCATAGAATTCAAAGAGGGACTTTATTTTCTACATGCCAATACATGAGACTGTGGAGCTTTATGAATATTGGCTTTAACAGAAAACCTGGCTTCCATAATACTTAATTCCACACATTGACTGAGCCTTTGCAATAAAAACATGAGACAGCATGAGACAGTTCTCTTCATAAATTAATGCACAACACGGTAAATAAAGCCTAATGCTGTTGAATGCCAATGTGCAGCTAGTGACATGCCAAAACTATTAATCTTCACTATCCAGTTGTGAGATAATCTGTTTTATTTCAACCTGAAGACTCTGATGGCAGTTGCTATAGCCCTCATGTTGATAACTTAATGATGCATTCACATTACATTCGGTTAAGGATAAGTGCTTCCCCGGTGATGAATGTGCGTCTGTAAAAATGAGAACAAAGGAATGTTGATTGCAGCCAAGTGTGAGTTGTGAAAATTGAGGGACTGCAGCAACAACAACAAAAAGAAAACTATTTATCATGCTTGCCAGTGAAGGCATTTCAGCTGTAGTTTCCATTAACAAGAGCCTTTACCAGTCTGGCTCCTTTTGTTGCTGCCTGATAATCAATGACATCCTTACAAACTCTATCTCTGTGCTCTGATTGCTTGTAGACGTGTTGGTGTCTGCCTCTGAATACTCATCAGCTCCTAGGCATTCACCACATAAATATTTGTCCATCTGCATTCCCCATGCCACTGCGGTGACTATCTTGAGCTACGACTCTATACTGCAAGGTGCCACTAAACTATTTTTCACTCAAATGACTGAAGAAACGGAAGCAAGTTTGCGCATATGTTTGATTGTATTTGCAGTGGGATTGTTAGACATGCTATTTTAGAGCAGAATACTGAAGATATTAAGCTGCAATGTGGCAGATTAGTCCTGTGAACCTCAGATCTGTCGGCAAAAAGATCCATTTAGTGCTGAATCACCTGCTGCTACAGACTCTTTGCAGCAGAACCACTGGGTGGTGGTAGAACTCCATGATGGACTAACGGTGTCGGTAGAAAACACAGAGGAAAAATGTGATGAGAGAGGACTTATAAGAAAAGACATTAAAGACATAAATGCCAGATTTATATGCATTTATACATGCAGGGTTGGGAACAATGGTGTGACATAAAAGACAGAGAAGCTAGTGCTCAGGAAGGTTGGAAAGAAAAAAGGAGATGTTGGTGGAGCTTCGGGTGAAAACACAAGACCTTGGAATGCTTCATAGAGATCCTTAATAGAGGCTGGGAGGACTGTAGAGAGAGAGAGGATGGTCATTCTCAAGAGGAGACTGGTTTACAAGCAGCTCCTTGACTGGTCTGGCAGGAAAAGATGGAGGGTTAATGGGAAGAGGCGTGATAGGCAGCTGGCTATCAGTCCTGGTGCTGAACACTCTTCCAGAGTCAGATGGAAGGGCAAAAAATGGAGATCTAGTCAATGGATTTTCCTCAAGCAGAGTGAATGTTGGAGAATGTGTTATAATTTAATGGTGGTGAGGCTTTGGGTTTTAAATCCTGCTGACTGATCAATAATTATGCAAAAAGATCTGGCCTCCTGTCATGTACTTCATTAGCCTATGGATGAGCAAAAGAGGGGAGGTTTAGCCTAGGGCAGTGGTTCCCAGCCTTTTTTGGCTCATGACCCCATTTTACCATGACAAATTTCTGGCGACCTCAGACATTCAAAACTGAGACTTTTTTTTTTTTTTGCTAAAATCATTTTGTTTTTGATCATGTAATAGTTTGCTATACTATGTTGTAAGTAAATGTTAATTTTAGATGACACTTAGTCTATATAATGTATATTATTATGGATGGAGGCAGAAAAGCCAGGTGTAGATTACTGCACAAAGTCAGAATTTGATTTTCCTTGGTCAGGATATGTACAGTCAGT
>JAPQRP010023876.1:0-15470 GCA_037367295.1 Apogon hyalosoma
ATAAACGAATAAACACTGTTAGAACCAGTAGCATCATCAAGAGCACAAATCCACTGAAACACATAGATTATAGAGAATTCATCTGTGCTGGCTCTGCCATTGTAAACACCTGTGAAATGAAGGCATGGGTGGCTTGTGTTTACAGTTAGCCAGCGGTACTTAGCTGAAGGTGTGTTTGTGTGGTAGTGCCGCAAACCGTGACGTTTCTTGTGACACATGAGATCTTGGACAAGATCTAAGTTCCTGGGTCAGTACTGATAAGTTGCAAATGGCAGATTCAGCCCTAAAGGCGCTAGTGGGTGGACGGAGGGCTTCCATTCAACCCATAACAAGCCTTTTAACCATCACAACTACACTGAAACTGTTTAATTAAGGTAAAAATCCTGTAAAGTTCCCCTTTAACACACATACAGGAAGCAAACTCAAAACAAAAAGTGGAATTTCAATCATGTTAACATAATGACAAACAGATACATTACACATCACATTTATACCTGACAGGCCAGCAAACATGAGCGCTGTGTATCCATGTTCATGTTCATTGCAGTTTACATCTGCTCCATGTTGAAGCAGCAGCTTGCACATGTCTGCCTTCCCTTTGTATGCAGCGTGCATCAGAGGGGTCATCCCATACTGTGGATGACACAAAGATGATTTCTCATATATCTGGGTAGACCGCATTAAACAAAAAAAACATAAAAGGCTGCTAAACAAACACAGCCTCAGTGACTGAAAGGAAGCTGGTGTCTTTGAGGACAGTGGAGGGGAAATAGACTGCAGAAGACATCTTGGGCAATTTAGATAATCCTCCTCACCACATTCTAACCAGCAAGAGAGCAGCTGCAGTTGACAAGTCATCTCCCTATGGTGCAGTACTGAATAGGGGTGCAACAGTACAGGTATCCCACAGTTCGGTCCATACCTCGGTTTTTGGGCCACAGTTTTCGGTTCAGATTCGGTTTGTGTTTTGTGCATAAAGAGAATATTTTTTTCTCCCAAAATTATATTTTTATTTTGCTTGTCAACAAAAACTGAATTTTACAGTAGGAACAAATTCTCTGACTGTACTGAATAAAATAACACTTTCTGTACTGAACCCTTTGTTATTTATTGATTTGTATACAGTCGTATACAACACATATGGGCACACATATGGTCCAAAGCTTTTTTTTTTTAAATAAATAAATTCCTGTTCTGCATAGGGATGTAAAAGAAAACGGTGGTATAAAAACGCCATGGTTATCTACGCTACGCGTTTCCTTGTACTAGTGTGTCATGATACTGTATGTGTGTCAGAGTCCTGTACCCAGTCAGGAACCCGCATGTAAAAGTGACTTGCTGTGTAGACATTGTGTTTAATCGTGGGTTGGGTCGCAGGTCTAATGTACCCTGGTATGGGCAGATGCAGGTTTGGTAAAGTGGTGGAGCTATGCAGGACTGTGATGTATGTTGAGTCTAAATCCCATCTCTATCCACTGTCTGTCACTAAGGGGCGGGGCTTCCCCACGCTCACATTCATGTCTAGAGAGAGAGACTTGCGGGGCAGACTTTCACCTTTTGCCACCAATGCAAAATCAATCGAAATGAAATCCTGCAGTTCCTAAGGGTGGACTGTCCTGTGCAGGGCGAACCAAACGGTACACGGTTCTCTTCCCCCCCCCCCCAAATACGAGTAACGTTGCATCCCTAGTAATGAATGCTCCATAGGATGCTTCATCCCCACTGCATTAGACCTCACTAAATAGCAGATAGACTGGAGACTAAACTGAAGATAGACTCACTGGTCTGGAAATGATTCACTGATACAAGTTTTAATTATATTCTTAATTTTTTGTGTCTTGAGCTGAAAAACACAAGTTTCCCACAGGGATTCATACATTTAACCTCCATCAAGTTGCTCTATCAAAGAGTGGAAAGTCAGCATGTGCTTAAGTTAAAAATACTTCTGTTAACTTGGAAGAGTTTTCAAGCATCTGATTTTGACATGTGGACTCAACTGACTGACAGAAAGAAGGAAGGACATCCTCCAGAGCTCTTCAGTGTGGTGACTAATAATTAATCTTGTCTCACATGTTACACAATTAGGGGTAAATTTCATTAAAGAACCTAAGCTATGTTTGAGATTATCTTAGGGATAAACTAATATAAATTTAATAAACTTCACTTTGATTTGAAACATCTCTCTTATATAACACAGTTTGTCTCTTGGCACCAAAATAATTTGTTTACAACCGTTTCATATAACGTTATAATCTGTTATGTAAAGTCTTTTCTAAAGTAAGGCTTTCAACAAAGTCACAATGGAAAATACAGTGTAACCTGTTTGCATGTTACAATGAGATAACGGCTTATGTTAAAATATGTGTCCATGTTACTAACTAATAATATTAGTTTAATATCAGTTTAGATGATACCCAAAACATATTTATATGGAAATAATAGTACATAAGTCTTCATATTTAAGTGTGATCAGAAACAAGGTCAACATTAGTTTTAGCAATTTTTTTGGGCATTTGTAGCATTTCTAATAAAGTTGTGTTACAGTAGTGAATGTTTATTCTCCCTTTTGTCTAAAACTGTCAAAGAAATCTCAGAAATGTACACATGGATTACAGATTCAACCTTGATAGTTAAATTAGATGATATTTGTTTTCAGAGGAAAACATTTGACTATATAGTGATCCTTCATTTGAGGATCAACCTTGCAAATTTTGGCTAAATATAAAGACAACTGAGTGATGTCAGTGTAGATGTTTTACAGCTACACAAGAAAGATGACACATTTGGTTACAAGATATGGTTTTGAGCCCATGCGCCACTGAACAACAGTAGGGTCAAAATAAATGCATCTGATTGCGTAAAAAAGAAAATATGAGCCTGCATTTGAAAGGTGGAATCACTACTTTACCTCATCCAAACAGTTGACTCTGACGTCCTTACAGCCCAGCAGTCGCGAAGCTTCCTGAACATTTCCTGAAAGCACAATACACTGTGTAAATATTCAACGTAAAGATACAAATCTTTACCTGCAGTCGCCTCTGCAATTAGTGACAAGCTAACTGAAGCACGCTTAGAAAACGTGCTATTGGTGAGCTACTCGTGTAGGAATCACTAGCTTCCACTACCAAGCCTCGTCAGTAATAGAGCTATAAATTGCTGCATATGAAATCGTGATGCATCAAAAGTGTAGTTATTATTCCCCGTTTTTGTCAGCTGTTATCATGTTTGCAGGTATGAGCTAACTCTTTGAGGTTTCTTAAGGGATTAGCGTTAGCACAAGAGGCTTACCTGCAGTAATAACCTCGAACAATTCCTTTTCACTTGAGGACAAGTCTCCTTTTTTCGGAGAAGACATACTGGTGAATAGTAGTTTTAAATGAAACTCAAAAACACCACGACCACTATTAAGACTTAGTTCTTAGGTGCTATCACAGCGAAGTATGGTGGTCATAAATGTAAGCTAGCTCAGACTGAAGCTAACAGCCTCTCAGATTGTACCATTGTGTGCTGATATAGGGGTAACGTTGTTTGCAGTAAGAAAAACATCTCATTCCGTCAGTTTCAGTATGCTTATATTTTGGTAACAGTGACATGTGTTTGGAAAATATTCTAAGCGGGTTTTTTTTTATCTATCAACTAGACGCAGACATGAAATTGTGAATAAACACAATTTATAATTTCCCCCTTGTATTGTCACCGATATAGTCAATTCCACGGAAGTCGCGAAAGTTAATACATATTTTCGGCCGTTTGTCAGTGGTGTTGATTAGAACGGTCGCGGAGAGCGGACATTCTAAAGGCAACTTTCCTCCCTGTCTCTGCTATATTTCAACCATCGGTTGCCTAACATAGTTCCCTCAAATCACCACACAATGTCGCTCGATTTGATTTCAATCCATTTGTTGTATTTACATGTCATTAATATATATTTTTTTACGTTTTGTATATTTTTCAAAACTGGAATACATTTCGTTGAATCCCATATTATGATAATAAAGACGTATGTCTCGCTACTGAGGTGAAATTAGCAGCGGGCTGGATATTCGACGGACATTCAAAAGCCATCTTCTTAGTGACCATCAATAAATGACTGCTCTAAACGCTGGAGAAAACTTTATACACTCGTTGAAAGCCTTCCATGTCATGGAACCAAGAAATAGTCAAAGCTGTTGCTATTGGTCAGGGTGTCCTGTCGAGCCACCCTACCGGTCTGAAAGTACATTTGTTTTATAGTGCCATTTGACCAGTAAGCATGTATGCAATTATTTACATGTGCACGAAAGATTGACGTACAATATTGACATTACATGATAATAGTGTAAAGAAGTTGACACTGGCACATATTAGTGTTAAGGTCACTTGGGTGTTTATGGTGTTTATATTATTATTCAAGTTAGTTCAACGGATGCCAATAATGGAAGCCTACCATTTGAGTGACAAAATCTGTTTTAGCTATTCCTGTAACTACCCACACTTGTGTGAATTAAGTTATAATTCCATACACATGGCAAGTAGGCTAGGTTTGGAAAACAAAATAAATGCCTTACTGTAGAAATACCTACATACCTACTTTCCTAGTTACCCCTTCGCCCGAAGGGGACGCAAAGGGTGTTGTTTTTGGTTTGGTTTGTGTCTTTGTTTGTTAACACTTTAGCAGCAAAACTGTCAGTTGAATTCATACCGAATTGGGTTTATAGATTGCCAGTGTCCCACATTTGATGCCATTACATTTTGGGAAAAGTAGGTCAAAGTAAGTTTTTTTTTAATGATTTTTTTTTAATCTTCCCTTTATAATCTTTACTTATAAATACATGCTAGGGGCAGGGTGCTTTTGTCTTTCTTATTTTTCATTTATCACATGCCAATCTCTTACTTTTGCTGTTGTATGTGTATAAAAGTCTCAGAATGTGGCTTATTTTTTATTTTTTTTTTTAAATGTGTTTTGTTGTGTGTTTTACAGTTTCTACTGTTGGTGAAGGCTTATAGATATGGAGCAGAGGTGCAAAGAGATTGCAGATTACCTGTCTGGGGGGAAATACCCAGATGGGTATAAGTCACAAAAATTGAGTTTGAGAAGCTATGCAGAGAAGTTTACATTGAAGGGTGAGTAGGCAAAGGTGTATTGAAATATATCTATGTCCTGGCAAAATGTCTTTGTGTTTATATGTACTTTATGAATGTTCACTGCAGAAGGACAGCTCTTCTTTGGGAACAGAAAGGTGATCTAGTCCCCAGGAGAAGCCAGATCACTTTTCAATGAACTTCACTCCTCTGCAATTGGCGGGCATACAGGGACAGTGAAAACAAGAGCAGCAATGTGCTCCAGATTTTACTGGTATAGCAGGATCTAGTAATTACTCAAAGTGGCTTTCAGCTGTGCCGCGGTCCCAGCCAATCACTGTCAGACAATGCTGCATAAAAAGCGGGTACCTGTCTTCCTCTTGCTTGCCTGAGGCTGGGCCACGTCACTTCTGGGCACCCGTCACTTCCTTTCCATATGGTGGCAGGTAGTGATGGGTAGATAATGCGTCATGAAGCGTTTCGACACATTGCCAAACTGAATTGATACTAAAAAAAAAAACAAAACTGTATTGATACTGTTTCACTGAATACTGACACCTGCTGGACCTTAAAAATCCCTACAGGCAACCTAATTGACAGACTCAACTGACACTGATTTGATGACCTAGTATATAGAATAATATAATTTAAGTCATTGTATTTTATAATGTATCATTTCATATCTTCATTGAAATTTAAAATATCTTTGATAGTTTTAGATACAGTCAATAAATAATGTGAACATGTATCATAACGTGAAAATCTAAGTGAACGTGTTGTGAATGAGAATGCTTGTGGACTGTTTTGGGTTTTGTTTTTTTGGTTTTTTTTGGTTGTTTTTTGTTTTTTTGTTTTTTGGGGTTTTTTTTGGTTTTTTGGTTGTTTTTTTTTTTTGTTTTTGTTTTTTTTACAAATTTTTATTAAAAAAAAAAAGTTTTTCCAGTGTTTTGAAATTGAGTCTGTTACGCTTTTTTGATACTTCTCCAGCTGTAGTAAACACCCGCTCACACAGCACAGATAAGCAGATATGAATAGTAAACTAAGTCACTTTGAAATGAATTTGAATTCTGATAGATCAAGTGGAAACTCTGAGAGGAACAGGACGAAACAACAAGGAAATTAAAACAAATACCTTATTTTCTGATATGAGATCAAAATGGTCCCACAAAGCGGAAACCTTTCTTTTGGCTTGAGGCTGCTCCATAATTCTTGATGAATTTGACGATGAACCACAAAAGATCAGAGATTCTTTTGGCAGATGCATCCCGTTGACAGACGCGCTTCCTTATAAACAGTTTGGCGCGTCAGTGTCAGTTTGAAACAGTGCCTGTATCGGTCATGTGACTTTCTTGAAGCGATACGTGCACCGACACGGGGTTTTGCTCTATGAGCTTGACGCATGCGCTGACGCAGCGGTGTTGCTGGACCCATCACTACTGTTAAACATAAAAACAGGATTTCAAGCTAGTAACAACATGAACAGTTGAAAGTGTTTAAACTTTACCTTCATTTAGTATGTTTACATGGACACTTATTCCACTATTATTCCAAAAATGAATTACAATTAGACCTAACTGGAATAATTAATAATTTTCTAACTGGAATATTTTATGATTGAGACATGCTAATATGATGACACTTTGAACATACAATTGGAATATGCATCTAATTTGTTTGTTTTACTACATGTTGCGATATGACCTCTCTTTACAGTTAGCTGAGAAAATGACAAAGCATCCTTGTACATCTGGCTACTCCAAAGGGAAATGCACATTTCTGGTCCGAAGGGGGAAAACCACCTGACTTTAAACATTATGACAGAGGAAAACAACAGATTTTGGATGACTAAATACTGGAACTGACCTTTTTCAGAGGATATTTGACAGAATTATAGAGGCAGACTTTGGTCACACAGTGGGAGGCCTGTCACCATTAGGAATACTTTTTAAATTTATGTATGCACAGCTGCAAATTAACAGCAGCATTATTGGAATATTCATTTTCATTGGTCACGTGAACAGATTGTTAGTAATTTTGTTGTGTATGTAAATGTACTAGTTGTCTAAACTGTGAAAATACATTTGCTGATGCCTCTGGACACATCCTCAGTGATGTTCCTGGAATCACTGGTTGCCAGCTAGATGTCGTTGCTCCTGAAGAGACCCTCATCCTGAAGTTGTTATAATAATCAGTGATGATGTCTCCACACCTGCTGGGGATATGATGTTTCAACAGAGTGAGCTGGACTATCTTATGTGGAGTGGAGCCAAAAGCATCTGCCAAGTCGAGCCATAACACTGACAGGTTTCCATTGTTCTCTCTAGCCTCCCAGATTAGCTGTGACACTACACCAGTATGCTCCACACAGCCCGGCATCCCCGAGATTCCACCCTTCTGGACTGAAGTGTCAATGTAGGTGTTCTTTATTAGGTAGGTGCACAGCTGCTTGGAGATGGCACTGAAGAAGATTTTGGCCTCGACGCGGAGCAGGGAGATGATGCGGAACTGAGCCAGCTGGGTGGAATTTTCCTCTTTTGGGATCCACACCCCTGCCGCTGCACATCATTGATCTGGGATCTTCTCTTTCCTCCAGAAGACTCGCAGTATTTTCCAGAGGCATAGCAGGAGTTTGGGACAGTTCTTGTACACTTTGTAAGAAGTGCCACTTGGTCTGGAAGCAGAGCTCTCCCTTGCTTTACGGACAACCTCTCTGACTTCTTTCATTTGGAGCTCTGACATATCGAACTGCACATCCGGCTCAGGGGGATCAATAAGGGTGTTACTCTCTCCCAGCTCCTGATCTCTCTTGGGATCACTGTACTTCTGTGTGAGGTGTTGGTCTATCGCTTCTTGTGATGTGGTGAGTCTCCCATTGTGTTTCTGTCCCAGCAGGTCTCTAGCGAACTTGAAGGGGTTGGCAATAAAGGCAGCTCGTTTACATGCCCTCTCATGTCGCTTTCTCCTATGCCACTTTGCTTGGCGGAGAACCATGACCTTCTTTCGTAGGAAGTGCATCAACTTGGTCAAGCCAATGTGCTCCTCTTCACCTGCCATCTTGTACTGAGACTTCAGGGCTTTCTTCTCCTTCCTGATGTTATGTTTTTTCACAGCTCTCTGGTTCTTTGAGTAAGGTGTTCCGGGGCTTTTCTTCTCCTCCTCGCCAAACCATTCAACTGCGATGTTAACAATAATTGTTGTCATGGCCTGAAGTTTCTGACTGGCCTCCCCCTTTGCCATTGCCTCCAGTATTTGGTCGACATCATCGTCAAACTGTTTCCATAGTGACCTTCATGGTAGCTGGAGGCCATTTGATCTGCTTCCGGTCCGACTTAATGTTCAGGAGATTAGTTGACAACACTTGGAGGTTCTGGGCACTGTGGGGTGACTCCAGGCCTGGCCCCTCCTGCGTCTCACCAGGCTGGATGCCTGTGTGTTGTGTCGCTCCTGCTCCTTCCAAGCATTTCATCTTCGCTTGGTGGATCTTCAAGCCTCAGATGTTTTTGCAGGCTTTACCACATGTACACTGCTTACTCTTAATCATTTGTCCGTTGCTTGGGTCTGTTGCCGCTGTGTCCATCCTTCTGGGGTGCCCCCCCCCGGCACCCCTGGGGGTATCTTTCCATTGAGTTCATCGTAGCTTTGTTGGGCGTCCCCCTCTCAGAGGACAGCAGAATTGGTTTGCCAGCCCGTTCTGCCCTGGCTGCCGTCTCTCCAAGCTATCACTGACTCTCCAGTAGTCACCATGCTTTTCATTGTTGTCATCCAGTCTTTCCTGGCTGTTACTGATTACTCAGGGTGATTACTGTGAAAATACATCTGCTGATGCCTCTGGATACATCCTCAGTGATGTTCCTGGGATCATTTGGTGTTTCGGGTCTTTCAACATCATATACCCTCATCCAGGTGACCCAGCTGGGGCTGATCAGACCCCAACTTGTGTCCAGATGGCAAACTAGCTACCATGTCTCCGTGGCAACTGATTTCTAACAGCATTGAAAAATTTTGACTTGAAAACTCAGTGGGCATCTTTTACAGTGTGTATACACAAATGTTCACATACAAATCTGTAGTTATTTAGTGCACAAAGTAAGAACTTATGTGAATATAGCCCATAAAATAGGAACCTGAAAAGCGTATTCTTAGAAAACGATTTATCATTAAGAAGGAATTGTAAGACAACGGTACAAATGTGTGCTTTCTCTATGGTAGAATAGGATGGTGTCACCATAGTAACAAGAGTAATAGAGGTGTTTAAAGCAGACCACATAATGTTTACAATAGTAACCCATATTAAGATGAAATGTGCTGCACTAACTTCAAAGCACACAAATGCAAAAGATGGAGTTCTAGATTTGAAAATAAAATTCTAGAAATGTGAGTAGTTTGACAAACCTTTTCTTCTATTTATAGCTGTTAGCTCAAGCCAATAGTGCTATTTTCCCCCATTTCTTAAATCTTGTCATCGTTCTTTCATTTTATTTCTGTCTTCTTTCTTTTAACCATCACCTCTTCTTCTTTAGCAGTGAATGTTGTGAGATTAGCAGCTAATTACAATTTAGAGATGACATAATTATGAAAATGAGTGCTGTCAAATGATTAAAATGTTTAATCAGATTAATCACAGGGTTCCTGTGGATTAATTTCGATTAATCATGGTCAAGTATAATTAATTTTTAATCTATATTAATTGCATTTCATTTTGCACGAGCAAACAGACTCAAGAAAGAAGGGAATATATCTGCACTTAACGTGTTTATTAAACACCTTCAACAGTTTCAACAAAACAACTATAAACAACTGTTGTCTTGGGTTTTCTCATACTCATATTTCCATCCAGAGGACCAATGTACTGTTTAGCATCTATCATCTTTATGGGTTGGTTTTGTTGCCTGTCACTACTGGATCAACTGCTCATTTGTTCATGTGCGATGCTAACTCTACTTGGACAAACTGCCCCAAATGTGTCTGTAGAGACATTCAGAGTCATTCTGTGTTGTAGATGGGTTAATGGAGTTAACATTTATAATCAGATTAACCATGATGATGGATTAATCAGTATTAACGTGTTCATTTTGCCAGCCCTAATGAAAATCTAATTTTACTGCAAGACCAATAGTGGCATGTTGATTATAGTACTTTTATGTGGGAAAAGTACTTATCAGTGAGTCAAAATGAACATACAGTATTCTTAGGGGGGGTGTTTAATTGAATTTGTTGCTTATTTTTTTAAACTGATATCATAAAGGACTTCTTCTCAACTTCATTGCTGCCTTTACACTTTGAAACCGAAGTATTTTTTGCACAGCTAGGCATGAGATCTTCTTTTCTGTCCCTATTACGATATACAGACAAAAATGGAATGAAAAAAATGTGGTACAAAATGAAATTAAAATTATGAAGAGATATATATGCTTACAAGTAATAATATAATCATATTTTAAAGGAAAAAAGAAAACATTCACCAAAAGCTTTTGGTGATATAAGAAAATACTTTTTTTTTTACTACTACTACTAATACTTTTTTATTACTTAATGAAGTGTATGCTTAAATTCCACCAGTAAAGGAGAGACCTTTGTACATTTGAGAACATTGTACATTAGAGATTTTTTTGTTGCTGCCTTCTGCTTTTCTCATTACCTCCTGTCTCTGCAGTGACATCACAATATTTTGAGGATGAGGCTTGCGGTGGCGGCAGCATAATGTCAGAGAAAGACTCTGAGACTCGCTCCATCTGCAGCCTGGGCTCATCTCCCAGCAGTCCACAGGATCTCCTGTCTCCGTGCGCCTTAACTAGCATCTCCTCCTCTTACACCTCATTCTCTTCGGCTTCACCTTCACCTACTCCCTCGTCATCATCCACATCTTCCTCCCCGGCTGCAGTGTCCAGGCCCTGCAGTCTGGATCTCCATGGCAGTGTGTCCCTCTCTGATTTTGGCCTCATCTCACCAGTCCTTGGGCCTCGCAGTGAGTGCAGTGGAGCGTCATCCCCTGAATGTGACTTGGAGAGAGGTGGGTAAGAGGAGTGGGCTGTAAAACTGAGTATGTGTGATAAACCCACAAAGACCCAAACAGCTACTGGCAACCAAAATCATCTACTGATGTAAAATGTTTAATAACTCCTGATTCACTAATTCTATCATTACATGGAAATAATTGGTGTAAAATGCAGTTTGTCATCTTTTCATGGTCATCAGATATGACACATATGGATGTTCAGAGGCTCTGTAGTGAGCGTGGAAACACTGTCATCTTCTACAACATTCATTCATCATAAAACCCATGGATTTTGATCAGTGACAGTGGATGGACACACTTACCTACAGTTACTGATATATTTCCTTTTTTTTCTCTGTTTCTGATGTATTAACCCTCAACTTTAATCTGAGCTTTTATGAACATACAATATACATGATGAATTAAAAATAGGAAAATACCTGATTTTCACTGAAAAAAACCGCTGCAAAATACAGAGGATAGTATTATAATAACTGATGATAAATTGCTTAGGAAAGGTTAAATAGAGAGAAAAATTCATTTGGGAACTGCCATAAAAGTAGCACTGGTCACTGGTCTTTATGGGTTAAGTTTATTTAACCCTAAATGGACTGAACTTCTACAGCGCATTTTATACACTTTCATGGTGCCCAAAGCACTTTACAATTCCTCCCATTCACACACACACATACACCAGTAGTCGGCTGCTGCCATGCAAGGCGCTGCCAGACCTACTTACTGGGAGCAATTAATTGCCCAAGGACACATCAACATGGGGACAGTCAGAGCGGGATTCGTGCCGCAATCCCTTTGATCATTGGACGATCCACTCTACCAACTGAGCCACAGCCACCCATATGTACCATATTATAAATGCCATATATTCACCATTAAAATTATTCCACTTCATTCCTGATCAGAAATATAAAATATTGATATATTTTCAGAATTTTAACCCCTTGTTTATACAATGAAACAGAAAATGAAACTATTTTCTCTATGGTTAATGCTTGGTGTAACTTATTTTCTCAGATAGGTTTAGGGCTGGTCAGAAGCATTTTCTTTTTCTAATCAGTCTATCAAAAATTGATCATTGTCATTTCATAGCCTACCATTACATCAGCCAATGATTGGCACCACCACTGATTTTGATGTTTTTCTATTTTTTGTGCAATTTTTAATTTATTTTATTTTATTTTATTTTTTTAAATGGAATAAGCTAAAGTGGAAACTTGCATATATTGTACCACAAGGTACGCATGAGGAATTGGTTTAGCTGACTGACACCACAATGATAGTTTATATGATTGTCCATCATACTGCAGTTCAGAATGTAAAATTGGAGGAAAATATGTGACATCCTTACAAATATGTATGCCACTTGCATGAAATATAGACCATTCAGTTAGTTTGCCCAGTTAATAAATATACAAGCTGACACAAAACTATTGGTATCAGCAGATTTGGTTCTGATAGTGGCTGATGGGTAACACCAGGCCTCTTGACTGGAATTACTAAATTACTAGCCAAATAAACATTGTTTCAGCTGCTCCACTCTAGTAGCCTATTAGTCACCTGCACAGACAAAAAATCTTCCCTCAGGGCTGAACAACAGTCAACTAATTCACCAGAGTACAGTGGTAATCAATAACTCCAGCCTTTGTTTGTGTGTCTGTAAATTTACATGACTTCTTTTTCACAATTCCCCTATGCCTGCAAGTGCAAGTATATCTGAGAAGATGTTTGTGCCAAATTGTGACCTCAATTTTAAGGCTAACAAGGAACGGTTAACAAATAATACAAAATGACCTCAGTTGTATAACATTAAACATAGCATTTAAGAAATGCAATTTAAAAATATAAAGATCAACTGTGTAAGATTGAATCTTCTGAGACCCAGCAATGCATTTTTCACATCTTTACAATGAATAAATTCTTACTTACATACTTATTATGTATCATTGTTATGACTACTATTATGTTGTGCATATTATACTATAACACAGTAGTTATTTATTATTATTACTACTACTTTACTATTACTAACTCTATTTGTTGTTTTTACTAGTACAATCTGCAACTGCCTGTTTTTTCACTACTGTTTTTTTATAGTTATTGTATTACTATTTTCTTATAAATCTGATTAGGTTCATACTGTCTACTGAAATTATAAAGATTTCTTTTTCTTTTTTGTCAGACAGATGGAAAAAAAGTAGATTTTTTAACTTGACATGTTTCGGTTACAACCTGTAGCTTTCCTTAGAAGGGTCACTTAATGTTACTGCGATGTGTTATTGTCGGCTGTTTTATCCTGGTTTGCCAGACAGCAGGGGATGATTCTGCCCCCTACTGCCTGGCATCCCACAGAGGACAGCATCCCAGGTGTGGGATAAGGTGTAGGATCCCTCATCCCTGTTCATGGTCCTTGGGGCCCGTTTTCTGATTTCTGTGGCCTCCCTGATCCATTGGTGGTATTTGCTAGTTCCAGAGTGGATGACCATGACTTCTTCCCAGTCCATAATGTGGTTTTGTCTTTTGCAGTGATCCATTATAGCTGATTTCATGTTCTGTTGTTCTGCCTTTTCTTTGGTTTTGCGTACCTCTTGCTGATGTCTGTTTCTCACATTCTTTCCTTGTTCATTTGTCCTTGTGCCAAACGCTCTTCCTGTTTCTCCAATGTAGGTCTTATTACATGAGAGGCAGAGTATTTCGTAGATGATATTGTGTTTGTTTTCTGTGAGTATTTTGTCTTTTGGGTGGACCAGTAGTTGTCTCAGTGTGATGTGTGGTTTTACTGGGGTGTTGATGTGATATTTCCTCATCGTTCTCTGTATCCGCTCTGTAGTGCCTCTGATGTATGGAAGTACAACCATGCTGGTGTTTTTGGTTTTCTGTGTGTTCTGTTTTGTTTCGCCTATTCCCTGCTGCGTTCCTTTGAGATTGACCTGTTTTCTTCTTTTTTCTATGGCCCATCGTGGATAGTGGCAGTTTATTTGTACGGTTTTTATGTGTTGCTCCTCTTCTTCTCTGTCCTGTGGGTCTGTGACTATGGTGGCCCAGTTGTATAATGTTCTGATTACAGACAGTTTGCACATGGTTAAGTGTTCTGAAGTCCACATAGAGTATTGATCCATGCTTGGGAGTTTCTTGTATATTATGATGCAAATGCTGCCGTCATCCTTGTGTGTGATTGTCATATCCAGAAATGATATGAATGTGTTTATTTCTTCTTCATGTGTAAATGTGATGTTTCCTGTGTGGTCCATTTGGTTCAGGTGCTCAGTGAGTGTGGCTTCCTGTCCTTTTTCTATTTTCCCTTGTATGTTTACATATCTTTTCCAAAGACTAATGTTGCATTGTTGTGGTGCTGTCTCTATGGCTCTGGTCTCTAGGTACTCCATGAAAAACCCACTCATGATAGCAGACAGTGGATCCCCCATGGCAAAACCCTCTTTCTGTTTATATATTATTGTCCTTTGAACTGGAAATAGGTGGATGTGGTGACAAATTGCAGTAGCTGTGTGATGTCATCTGCTCTGAGTGCTGTGGGTCGATGTATTGTCCCATCCTTTCTGAGTCTGTTCTCTACTATGTGTAACGTGACTTGTACCAGTGTCTTAGTAAACAACGATATGTCATGTGATGGATCAAGGAGGCCACAGAAATCAGAAAATGGGCCCCAAGGACCATGAACAGGGATGAGGGATCCTATACCTTATCCCACACCTGGGATGCTGTCCTCTGTGGGATGCCAGGCAGTAGGGGGCAGAATCATCCCCTGCTGTCTGGCAAACCAGGATAAAACAGCTGAATATGACATGTCACAGTAACATCAATTGACCCTTTTGAGGAAAGCTACAGGTTGTAGCCGAAACATGTCAAGGTAAAGAAAAAAAATCTACTTTTTTCCATCTGTCTGACCAAAAAGAAAAGGAAATCTTTATATTTCTTCAAATATCTCTTATATTGTACATTCAGTGTTATGCTGCTATTGGAACCTCAATTTCCTGAGGGCTCTGCCCAAGGGATCAGTGAAGATAAAACTGTCTAATCTAATCTAATGTGAAATAAATAAGTGACAGAAATTGCTGTGGCTAACAGACTCACACTGAGCACTTATAAAAAAAAAATTAAAAAAAAGAATATTGTGGCAAAGTTATTTTACATAGTTACATTTTAAAACTTTTTGTTTCAATTTTGATGGCTTACAGCTCATGAAAATCAATTCCAAAACATTTCAGAAAATTAATAGGGAAAGCAAAGGATTTATAATTTTATAAATATATAACATTTTTCCTAGATATTATTAATACAGGGCGGCACGGTGGTGCAGTGGTTAGCACTCGTGCCTCACAGCAAGAAAGTCCTGGGTTCGATTCCAACCTTGGGACCTTTCTGTGTGGAGTTTGCATGT
>JAPQRP010024067.1:0-15458 GCA_037367295.1 Apogon hyalosoma
TCTATCTATCTATCTATCTATCTATCTATCTATCTATCTATCTATCTATCTATCTATCTATCTATCTATCTTCAATTTCATCAGGTCATCTGACATTTCTGTAACTGCTGGCATAACTTACATTAACTGTGGCCGCTGGAAAGAAGCACCTTTTGTTTATTGCAGGTTTTGCACTATTAAACATCAGCATCGTGTTGTAGATTTGTCTTATCTGTATTAATTACTGCCAGTGATGATGAGTGAAGCAGGTAAACATGTCCTCCCTTTGCAGTCTATCACAGTCACCATGTAGGACAAGGATGTAGATGAAAATATGCATCTGTGACTGATGGCAGTGCGTGATCATGATGGAGTTCAGAGACTGGATTTAATGCTAATCCACATATCAGTGTGTCCATTGTGGCTTGACTTGCTGTTCATGTTGTTAAACTGGGATGTAGTTGGCTAATTTACAACAGACTTAAACAGATCAGTGTTTCAAAGCTTTTTCCATCAAAACTGCATTTCATTACAGTCAGAAGTCTGTTACTTCATCCTCCCAGAAGGGGAGATCGAGTGGTGGCTGTACTGAGTCTGTGGTAGTGATATACCAATACTCACACACTACTCATTTGGGGATCGATTACACTAATAAAGTATCGTTATTAATTAATAAATGCGAAATAAAAGCACCTGCGTCATGTCTGAATCTTATAGGGTAACTTCCTTCAAGGTTTTGTACCGACAGTTTAAAATTGAACTAGTCCATCCATATCATATGACCAGAAGTACGATGATTCCAGTTAGTTGGTTTTAGCCTGTTAGCATCAGTTCATTCTGCAGCTGCACGTCTGAAAGGAGAGCATGGCTGAGAGAAAGAGGAGTGGTGTGGGTGTACTTTACACCCGTGGATAAAACTACAGTAAAGTGTCGTCTATGGGGTAAAAATGTACAACACTGCAGCAACACCAGCAACCTTTAAACACCTGAAAATTAGCCCAGTTCTGTCAGAATTGCAGTCAATTTCATTCTTTTCTATCTTTGTTCTCTTAGAAAAATGTGAAATATGTATAAGGAATAAATATGTAAATGAATAATGATTAAAAAACAAACAAAAAAAGGTCTTTGGAGTTGTGACCATTTCATTGTTTTTAATGAATACATTCAAACTGTCATTTTTTTAATTCATGTGTATCGTTTCTTTATTTTGTTTTAATTCACGTGTTAATTATTTATTATTTATGTCTTTCATGTTGACATTTGTATTTAATTCATATTTATTATTTGTGTTTTATTTATTTATTTTAATTAACATTTATGTTAATTATTTATTTGTGTTTTTTCTAAATGTATTTCATTGCTTGAAAAAGAAAATGGCCACCAAAGGTTATGCACATTAAAGCTGTTAAATGGACAGTATTTGTCATGTGAGATGTCTTTTAAATGTAACATTTTATTTATTTATTTTTAATCACTGGAAGTATAAATAATTGATATTGAATATATATGCCGTAAAAGTAATTGGTTTGGTATCGAATCATAAAAGTGGTATCGCTCAGCACTAGGGAGATCTCTTTGTTGGCACCAATATATGTATATTCATATTAATAAATAAATATTTTAATAATAAATATTTTTCTATCTTCGTTATGTTTATGCATTTTGATTTAGTGTCAGTGCAGTAATTTATAAGAGTCAAAAATGGGGATAAGGTGTATACATGTAAAAGTATCCAGGAGGTCAGGGTGATGTATGGTCTTGTTCCAGGTTTTTCTTAATCAGGATACAATATGGGATGCATTAAAAACCCCACAGTGACTGAGGTACTGGTGTGAACTCGAAACAGTTTCAACTTTAGTGTGAGTAATAATGCTGAGTCTGGAACCAGCTCTCTTTATGACTTCAGTCCTTCTACTGACTATTTTCTTAACCTTACCCCTATTTCTAATTTTAACCATGTTGATTTCAGGCCTCAGTCTAAAGATGTGTTTAGTGAAAATGTAAAGGAAGCATACAGGCTGTTGTATTTCATATTAAGATGAAAGCGAAATATCAGTTTCTGACCCAAAGGCCACTGGACTGTTTTACCTTTGGTCGATATGCAGGAGATGGTTAGAATGGATGATGTACATGTAAAATCATTTGATATTTGTGTCCTTATGTGTCAAACCAAGCCCTGACCAAATGCATAACAGTGCAAAAAAAAAAAAAAGAAATCCTGAAATCATATCATATGGTGTAATTTCTAACTGTTAACCCCCATACACCCCCCAGTGGTAACAATGACACAAAATGCTCCAAATAATAACAAAATGGTCACATGTATATAAAATCTTTGGTGTATCTATTGAGCATCATGGTTAAAGATCATTATTGGGTGAAACTCAGCTGAGAAGTCACTTCATCGTTACATCCCTGGTGTTAATGAAAATGTTGAAAAATGCTGGTTTTGGTTGTGACCACTAGATGTCACTTTACAACAACATAGGACAGTTTCGCAATGTCACAAAAAACATTTTGTGGGTGTCTGCTTACTTTCGCTCTCAACCAAAAGGTAGGCATACCCTTGAAATAATCCATGCTCCCTCTTTGTGGAAAGTTGAAAGCTATTACCACAAGGTCTGCTAACACGAGAAGGTGATTTGTTTTCGGGCTTTAGCCGTAAACTGCTGAGTCAGAGTACTAAAGAGAAATGCTGAGCCATTGTATACACTTTGTTTTCACATTTGCCACATTTTTCCCCAACAAAACAGTGCTGTCCTTTTACCCTGACGGACGTAATTTGCAATGTAACCCTGTAAAACTGCCACTTCTGCTCTCACGTTCCTTTAAAACCTTTTTCTCTAATTATTGTCTTTTTCAATCATGACTAAACAATTTTATCAATCTTTACGGCTAACAGCATTCCCTAAATCTTACTTACATGTATCTCCATGCTCTAGTTGTTCCCTTTCCTTGTCTTCACTTAGGATGAAGTGCTGTGTGTATTTGAGAGTTTAATCTCCACCCAAGTAATAAATTGTGGAGCAGCGAGCTAATAAATTATTCAATTAGACCGATGCCATTTGGGCTGAGAAAAATAAAGAAAAGGTAGAAAGAAGAGAGAAAAAAATGAAGATGAATTCGGCAAGAAGAGAAAACAGGGAAAGGGGTAAATGATAAATGAATAGGTTAATAATTCTCCCAGTCTGTCATATAAACAAAAACTTAGGTGTGTTTGTGAAACAGCTTGTTTGTCTCTGTATTCATTCATGCCGAGTATTGAAGGTTCCTTAATGTACTTTTAATGAATAATGAATGATAAAGAAATTCATAGTCTTCCCTTTGTGCAAAAACCTATTTATCTTAGGACATTATAGGATTCAGCGGTTATAATTATTAAAATAAGACTTACACTGTAACACCACTAACAAACAAACCAGAAAGAAACGACGAAGATACCCTGATTCATCTGGCTCCGATGGCCAAATATATGTTAGTCATTATTAACCCTTTCATGCATGATGTGCACATTTGTGGACACATAGTTTAAGCTCATTTTCCAAAAAGTTATAAAAGAGATATTCTCCAAACCACACGGGGTCAGTCTATATAGACCCTAAGCAATACAATGAAAGAAAGTATCAGCTTAGTTTTGGAATTTGGGCCACTCTGTGATCTCATAGACTTAACCTCCTAAGACCCAGCAGGGTTTCACAGTTTTATACCAAAAAAAAAAAAAAAAACAACTGTCCACCACAAAGGACATTCCATAAAGATTTTATAAAATACATCTGAAAAAACTGTTGCATCATGATGTTTCTAATATAGGCATATTAAAAAAAAAAATCAAAATGCATTTCAACTTTAGCCTACTTTTGAGTAATAAAATCAATCTAAAAAAATTTAGATACTTTTTTTCATAATTCATGCATGAAAGGGTTAAATAGAATAAAGAGTATTTAAAGAAAGGCTAAGACAAACATAACTGATTCATCAGAACACAGTGCAACACTCATTATTGGGTTAATTCAGATATGTTAACAATATAAATCTTAAAACGTTGCTTTGACCAGTGAGTCATAGACACTACAACCTGTTTCTTGTTTATGGAATGTTAGTAAAAACACCCCCTTTTCACAAAGTCTACATTAATATGCATTTGCTTTAAAAAGAATCCTATCCTACCATATTGCATACATCACTCAGGACATTATTGGGGTTCGCCTACTGCCAAAATGAAACACTGAATATACAGAAGAATACAGGGGGAATTCTATACCATCATATAGTAACATAGTGTGTGTAGATCCTCAGAGAACATACTAAACAATAAAAAAAAGACCTCTATCATGAAGCTGAATTTGTGTATCAATATAACGAACTATTGAACCAACCAGACTAACAGAAGGAACTTGAATGTTTGAAGCAAGGAAAAATGATTTTGAATGCATTTGGTAGAGGTGTGTGTAAACCTCTAACCTCAAGTGTAATGTTTAAAGTGTGTATGTGACGCTACTTCCCCAAAAAAGAAGACAAAGAGCCACAGAGGAGGGACCCAACAGTGCACCAGCTGACCTATGTACAGAAATATGTAAAAACATTATGCACAATATGTACACATTTACATAAGTAATGTCCAGCAAATTAATATTATGAACACAGAATTGTATTTGCATGTTTGGATAATTTGAATATAACTTAAACTTAAATTCAGTTACAATAGTATACTAATGATTTCAGTAAATAGTAGAAAAAAAGGTAGTAATAATAATAATCATTAATATTGTTTTATAGAGGTGCTGAGATCATATTTTTGTGTGCTTGAGCAGCTGCAAAAAGAATTGAAAATAGCCGGTGTAAACAATGTAAACACAACAAGAGATGCAACAACACGCACACACTTGAAAAACACAGGTATCATTTTTGTGAATATACCTCTTTATGCTATTACAGCCTGTACTGAGCACAGATAGTCTTGTTTAGCTTGATACACTGCATTCAGGCTGCGTTGTGGTTTATCACTTCGAAACATCTGCGGGTATAGAGCTGTAAGAGTCGTCTCTGATACCTTTTGTACTGCCTTCATTGTTTTTTAACCATCCAACCAGCCCCACAGGCACCTTAACCTAATGAGATTCTGCAGCCGGTCTTTCCTTTTCAATGTTTCATACGGTGTTTATAAAACCAGCTCGAGCTGCTTTTGGTATAAATTCCTAGAAATTACCATGAGATCACACTGCGCTGCTTAAGATCTCTCCAGCTGCTACGGGTTTCTCCAGGATATTTGTTCACTATCTCAAAGTGACGCAGAAGCCTCTGCATTGTGTATCACACTTTTGTTCATGGAGGGCTGCATTTTCCCAGCACAGTAACACCAAGTAAAGAGTCTGTCGCTCCACTTTTGAAGTGTTGCATCAATGACGTGACAAAGAGGGAAAGGAGACGAGGCAGGAAGGTAGAACTCAAGGAAAGAGAAAGGGAGGAAGGATGTGAGACGAAAAGGGAAAAGGAAGACAACCTAAAAATGAAGAGGGTGGATGAGAGATAGATTGCACGGAGGGATGGGTTCAGACAATCTGCAAGAGGTCACACCTCCATATCTCTGCTCATCTTTGTGAAGACAGACACACGATCTCAGATGGATGGAGGCACATCAGTAAACGAGTCTGGCTATCATGCTGTCTCTCCATGTTTTAGTGGGTTGTCTAAAGTGACTCATCTGTCACTTGTAATCTGGGATTGAGTGTGCGTTTCATTGCGTTTTTATCTGCGTACGTGTGTGCGTATACCCAGGTACGCGACCACAAGGAAGAAATCAGTTGTTTGTGTGTGTGCGTATTTGTTCATGACGGAGGACATTGCTGAAAAGTGTGTCATCTCGGCCAGGAATAAACACACACTCATTCGGTCTGATGTATTGAGCTGTTATGAGTCCTTGGTTTGACATGACGTCCGGCCTCAATTTTCACCCTGTAGCTTCGGTGTCCATCATTGCAATATCTCCTCTTTGTGAGGGAGTCTGTGTGTGTGCGTTGCAGTCCAGGTGGGAGGTTGTGGGGTGTGTGTCTCTAATATTTGTGTGTCTGTTTGTGATAGTTGAGGTGAAATGAGGGCAGTGAAGAGGAGGGGATGAGGAGCTGACAGCAGCTTGAAGAGAGAAAAAACATATCTGAGGGTGTGAGACGATTTTTTTTTCTTTCGCTCATAAGTCATTTTAAAGCTCCCTGTGCGGCTGTGTGGAAACCCCACACCACACCCCCACGGACATATTGCCACAGTACTTAGTGATTCACTATGTAATGATTGGATTTAATCTCAGCTTCACTGTGAAACATGGATAAACTATTCTGGGGTAATTTGCATGCAGTAATAAACAGCTTCATTTCTTTAAATGACAGTATTCATGGACAAAACATATACAGTGAGAGACACTGACTACCTCTGTATGCACGATAGTATGTCATTCCCTTCATCAGAATGGAGCATTTTCCAACTAAGACATTTGAGATATGCTGATACTGTTCCAATTTTATGAGAATTCTTTCAACAGGTATTCAGTTCATGTGGAACATGCGACACATGTTCCATATGTTTTACACTCAGCAGAATCGAAGACAAAGATCCTCTTGTAGATATGGATGAATCAAAAAAAAAAGACTGAGAAAAACATGTACAGTTAATGTTATCAAGGAGGATGTTAGTAGGTGTATAAACATGAGCAAATATTGAAAGACACTACCTTTTCCAGAAGGCAAATGAAGGAATGAAAGAAGAAGGCTGACTTCACAGAGTGGAATGTGGACAAAAATCTCAGTTTCTATTGCGGTATCCATGGCTGCATGTCAACAAAGGCTCATTTTCATTGGTCTTTTAAACACCTTTAATAGCTGTGTATTCTCAGAATAAGGTCAAAACCTAGAATATTGTGCATGTAAATATTGTCACTGTATTGATTCAAAGTAGATATTTCAAATTTTTCCTGTTTTGTTCTTGGATTCTTCAGTCCTGTGCACCCTTGCCAGATCTACAGACAAGTCTCTAAAATGGAATCATTTCAGAAATCAGGAGCCACCTTTCCACTGTGTGACCCTGGTGCTGGGCATGGTGGCCCGGTGTTTAGTGCTATCACCTCACAGAAAAAAGGTCCGGGGTTTAGTTCCAGTTCAATGGGCCTTTGAATGTGGAGTCTGTGTTCTCTCTGGGTACTCGGGCTTCTATCCACCGTCCAAACACGTGCTTTACTAGGTCATTTGGTCGTCATCTAAGTCGTTGGTGTGAATGTTTGATTCCACCCGTTCGTAGCCAGCATAGGCTTCTCCTGACACCCTCATAAGGACGAAGCGGTTTAGAAATCAAATGGATGAACCTGGTGCTAGCCTTAATGGACACTTGTTCCAACTTGCTAACATTGAAAGCTAACTTTTTTATAGATCAGAGATTCCATGTTGATGTCTGTAGATGCTGTTAGCTGAACCAAAGACAAAAGTCAGGAGAAGTTAACAATCTCAGTTACTGTTACAAGACAGGCTAGTGCTAAGTTACAATGTAAATAGTACGTTTTCTGGACTACTGAGGATCGTTTAAAGATTTTTCAGGTGAGAAAGTTTTCATTTATGCTTCAAATCTGTGCATAATTCTCAAAATTGGGCACAGCTGAAAGTTTGGTCCAATATTTTCCAAACAATGCAGGCTTTTTGCAGACAGATACTGGATCTAGAACACCCTCATCTCAGCTAGTCCTTCTTATATTACTATGTCACTTCTTATCTTTACGTCCAGTACATGTACAAAGATAGTTTGTCTCCTTCACAGATAGTGACGCTCTGTTTTTTCTTCCTTTTTGGATTAAACAGACAACACACTACTCTGGCTCTTGTTTTTATGAATAGGCTTCAGTTTTGGTTGTGACAGTCTTGCACCCAGCCCCATAGGTCAGCACTTCTCATTATGGACTACGTAGTTAAGTGCTAATGCTGTCTTTGGACCAGTGTGATGAAATTTGCATGTAGCATATTTTTTTTGCTTATTCAACTCACAGTTTATCAAAAATAATCCCATAGACAGTTCCATTTTTAAATATATGCATAATTATACATGCTAGGACTTTTCTGTAAATCTTCAATTAAGTATGTGATAAAATAAAAACAAAGTAAATGTATAAATTAGTAAAAGACAAATAAATGGAGGAAAACAAACATTTAAACTACAGTATGAACCACAGTGAACAGACAAAATGTGAACATGTGAAAAATATTCATTTAACGGTAAATTGGCTTGAATTATAGTCAATAGAATATATGAAAAATATAATATGAAATGATCAACACGATTCATCTAACTATGTGGTAAGAGAGGAGAAAGAGAGGCATTGTGGCAACAGGATTTTATGGTTTTGGTGAGTTGCAGGTGCTCTTAGTGTTGTCGTCAACATCACCTACAGTACATCAAGACCAGTAAACTGTCACCTGACACAACCTCCCATTTGCTTCACTTTCAATTCCTGCCTTAACCTGCCTCATATTAACCTTTTACGTGACATGTCAAACACAGGGGTGACTAACAACGACATTATTTACACCAATGTTGTGTCACTAATACATTATTTCAGTATGTAAAACACCAGGGCCCAGTTACATGTTAACTTTCACTGACATTTTCGCTTTTAATGTTTGACAAATTAAAATGTCAGCCACATGACAAGCTTGTTACGACAAATATCCCCCTCAGACTGTAGAAATAGCAATGTTTGTCATCAGTAAGTTTAAGTTAACACCACCTGACCTGCATCTGTAACCATGTAAACCATTCAACATGTTTACAGCTGACATTAACATTTTTTTTTATTGGTGATTCAATTACAAAAATACAATGTGTTAATGCATCCAGATCTAAATGCACCCAAGACACATTGAGGACACAGTGAAATCTGATTGTTCAGACACCGCTAAAAAGTTATTTCATCACTTCGGGCCTGGCATGCACACAACAGCATTTTCAGTACTTTGAGCATTCCATTGTAAACTGGGATCATTTCCATGTTGTTGTTGTGTAAACCCAGCAAGGCAAAGGAAGTAATTTTATGTTTTGAAATGTGGTGAAACTCTGTCATGTAAATGGGACCACAGACCGCATTCAGAAACAGTCTTGAACACATTCTATTGGTGTAATGACGAATGTATCACACTGAAGAATGACATACTCACCTGACACCCTAAGCTTCACTGAAAGTCGATGAAATGTGTACTTAAATTATATCAATGTTCACATACTAATAAGAACATCCAAGATAAAATATGTCAACATTTGTTGAACCCAATGGATTCTAGACTTACCACAGACATGACAAGTCTCCAACCAGCTTTAACTCTTATTAACAGCATAAATTCCATGATGTGTCTGTGTTCTACTTGACATTAATCAGCTTTGCAAAAGAAAAACTTCGCCGGCTCAGCTTATTTCACAGCTGTCTGGGGTTTTGAAAGAAATTGGCCAACTGGAATACAAATTTCCACATGGTTATTTGTACATGGGCGGGAGTGCATGACTTCACATAAAAACTGGAACATCAATATCAAGTCTAAACTCTGCTGGACCTCACATAAGTGAGAAATGTTTTAGGGATCATTGGCATGCTTAGACACACTTCACAAACATGGGACTCATGAAGAAAACCTTAAATGATTATTCACGGGTAAATCAGGGGACATTCATCTCCTCTGATTAACTTGACTCCCGGAAAAAAAAAAATCAACAACATTTCTTATTGCGTTCCATCTTCCTGAGTGATTCATCCTGGTCCTGCTTCATTACCAGACAACAGACCTGTCAAGAACACTATGTACGTATACAATGTACCCACAATACTTTAGATTTTCAATGTTGTCTATAGGAGCCACATAGATTGTAGAGTGATCACTGGGCATGGAAGCCAAAGTATTTTAAGATAAATAAAGATGCAACATTTGACCATTTAGCTGTTGATGAAAAAGTAACTGCTAACCTGCAGCTAATTAATTACCTTACACCATAGTGATGTGTCACCCCAAACCAATGATATCTTCTGATGTTTACAAGTCTTGTCGTTCAACAGAGCAGATTTCTTAGAGCGATTAGTGATGTATAGGTTTAATAAAATTATCAAAGAAACACAATGTCGTGTGTGGTCAATGGTTTGGCTTGAGCTGCTGTATCTCAGTAGCTGCTGGGTCTCACCTGTCGCAACATATTATTGTTTTTTGTTTTGTTTTTTTTTATTTATCAATTTGCAAGCCTATGATTAAGATTTTAAAGATCATCACCAATAATTATGGAAAAAACAGTTTTCAAAAAATAGTTGTTTATTCATGGAACTGAAGAACTTCTCCCATTGGACTCCATTTAGATGGATCAGACTCTGGTCTACCTTCAAAGATCCCAAGCTGTGACCTGCTTTCATCCAGAGACTGGAATCTTGGAATCTTGCAAAATCTCCCCCAAGATTACAAGACTATGGCCCAATCCCAATTCACCTCTTTGCCCTCGATGAGTTGGAGGGGGAGGGCTAAGGGGGAGGGCTGTTTGGCCCTTGAAATGGAGACCACACTACAAACAGAGGGGTATGAGAAATGTTTCTGTTCGAATCATCGGCAGGATGGAGGTAAATACAGCAAAAAAGAGCAGCGGTGTGATGAAAGAAACACAGAAATGTATGTATTTTCTTCGAAAACAACTTAATCATTTGATTGACTGTTTAATGCTATTTCAATGTATTATAGACCACATTTCTGCAGTTTGTGGTTGATAGCTGCAACAAGATGACTAAAGCCCATGGAACAGAGACAGTTACAGCTGCTGACGACATGTGAATTCTTTCAGAAACAAAGTTGTCACATCTGGCATCGATGACTGTTGATGACATAGCAGGTCGCGAAGGGTTGTCTCATTTTATTGGGGAATGTTTCAACCCCTACCCTTTGCATCTCTGTTTCAAGGGGTGGGGGGTTGGGAGTGGGTCTATACCTCCCATAATGCATCCATATTTAATGTGACATTTAGAACTTTAATTTAAATTTAAATTAAATATACTTTATTTTATTATTATATCCCCGAACTGAGTTTCGGGGGTATTATGTTTTTGGTCCGACCGCCGCCGCCAGATGTCCTTCATGTGAAGACGATAACTTGAAAAATATTGGGTTTAGAAGTTCCATATTTTCCATATCAATGAATATCGTGGAGAGGAAGAACTGATTTGAATTTGGACGAACACTCTTTTGTTCATATCTCTGGAACTATTTGTCTGATTGACTTCAAATCAAGTGTCAATGAAAGGTCATGACCTGGGGATGCCTCACATCATGACATCATAGCTGTCTGGTTAAGGATTGGGGGTGTTCTGGGATATACCCCTAGACTGAAGTTTTCATGTGAGCTGCATTGGCAATAACAACAACTTACTTAACCAATTTTTTTATTGACCTGACTTGAAATAACCAAAATTACTGATTTCAAAACTAACTGAAAGTTTAATGAACAGACTGAACAACTGACCGACTGACTGACCTACAGCCATACCTTAGCATTCGTGTAAAGATGTGTGGCTACATCTTAAAACATTTGATTTGATTTTCAGCCAGAAATTCTGTGCCTGTTTACTTGGCTATAGAGTAAGGAAGTGAGATCTGGTCATAAGCGATCACTTAAAAGGCATTAAACTCAATATAATACCAGGTGTGAACCGATGCACTTAGGGTACCACTTAGGACAGGATGACCTAATCAATCAATCAAATGTTATTTATATAGTGTAACATTATAACATAAATTATTTCATGGCACTTTACAATTAGAGCTGGTCTAAACCAGACTCTTAAGCCAATTTACAGAAACCCAACAGAATCCTCCAGGAGCAAATACTTGGTGACAGTGGTGACAAAAAACTTCCTTTTAACAGGCAGAAACCTGGAGCAGACCCTGGAGGATGGTTATCTGCCTTTACCCTCTCCCTAACCTCAACTGGTCAAGGCTCTCACAGAGTCGGGCGTACTGTGAGCGTGTGGACTCTGTGCGCACTGTCCATGGACGTCTGAGGTTTCATAGTTGAGCGTACCAATCAAGTCAAATCAGCTCGGTGTCACATTTAAAACAGGTCAATGTGAAGACTTCCTGCCAAGCAGTCTATTGTGCGACACAGAATACACGTATACGGAGGCCGCACAGTTGTAAAAATTGAGCTTTGCGCGGACATCCACTTTGGGTCCACATCGAGTCTGCCTCCAGTATGTACAGCTGTCTGTGGAGTCAAGTACGCCCGACTCTGTGGGGGCCCTAAAGGAAGAGAGAGAAAGAGAGAGAGAGAGAGAGAGAGAGAGAGAGAGAGAGAGAGAGACCTACGAGCCAAGTGTTAATACCAGATGCAAACAGAGCCATAGACGTACATTTATCTGGTAAATATCAGTGATTTAAACATTCATGGACACTATTTGGATTAATAATAGACAGTTTATTCAGCATCCTGTGTTTCTGTAGGCATTAGCAGTCCTTTAAAACACAGCAGAAACAGCTGTACCCCATGCTGATCCAATCCTCGCTCTGCTCTTCAGCACCTGGGCTTTACTTGACTGCGGCAGCGCTGTGCAAAGGCAGAGATGAAAGCATACGCCTGCACACCTGCCACATTTCCATTGTAAGAGGGTGGTAAATCAATGCAAGCAGACTGAGCTTATTGAATTTACATAGTGAGGTTGAACACAGAATATGGTTTGACTTGCAGAAAAATCTTTGTATGCGAGCGCGTATGTGTGTTTGGGAGTATGATCTGACTGGGGAATACTGGCAGTTTGTATTGCGCTCATATCTTTCAGTCATTCCTTTATGAAGCAAAACTGATGCAACGATATACCACCCTACAGCTGGGTATTGTTACCCATGATCAAAAGCCTGCCTCTCTCTTTCTCTTAACTAGCTCTTTCTTTTTCCCTCCTTCTCATCTTCCTCTGTCTCTCTCCATTCACTTCCTCTCTTTCTGTTTCTCTCACATTGATTCAATTTATCCCTTTTACTTTTTGCTTTCCCACCCTCTCTTTTCTCAAACCCTCCCAGGCCACCCCCACCTCCCTCAGTGATGGTAATCTCCTGGCAGTATAGTATTGTCAGACTTTGATCAAAAGCCATGCTCTTTCATTCACTCTGCCTCTCTCAGACCTCTCCCCGGTTTTACTAATACTCTGTAGACCTAATGAGTACTAGGAGTCCTGTTTGATAGACTGCTGCACAGTCACTTTACAGACATATACTACACTCACAAATTAATAAGCAACAGGCGTCATCTGAGAGCCCCGAGTGTGCATGGACATAGTGATGCAAGTTAAAATGCTGACTTTACGTTCAAAAGGAATGAGGCAACAATTAGGATCCACTTGCAGTGATAATGAGAGGCAATGAACCGAGCATTGCCGCAGTCTCCTGTCCTCAAGAAACCTCATATACTTAAAATATTGTTTTAAGGTCTGAGGCAATATCTATCCTCAATTTTGAAAACAATTCAGGAGCTGTTTTACTTATGACTAGGTTGTCATGTAGTGGTACCTAAAATGTATCCCATCATGGATTCAGCAAGTAAAACACTTGCTCAATCCATTAGTGCTTGAAATGGACTTTGCTGGTTCAGCTTATTTCACAGGTGTCCAAGGTTTTAAAGAAACTGGTGCATTGCTATTTGTACATAGGTAGGAATGTATGAATTTGCATCCTAACTGGCACATGTAGAAAACCTGATGTATCACAAATCAGTGCAGTGTTTCATCTACAAATTGGTTTGACTGAGTCTTGGGACTCAGCTCAACAGAAAAGACTGAGTCCTTCTGATTTTTTGTTGAATCCCACTGCTGTGCCATTGAGTCCCAAAGTAAAACTTTAATATGAGAAGTACATTGTTTGTTTCATCATCTTCATTTTCCATATCACACATATACACCATTGTACACACGTAAACAGAAAGTGAAACACAACCATATTTTCCTGAACTGTTTAATGAACAAATATTCTGAAAGAATGACGATTTTAAAACACGTTCAGGTGATATGATACAGACTAGTCAGTGGGGGCTCTCCTGGTGCGTGACAGACAAATCACAACAGTGGCAATGGTCCAGTTTTGCTGTAGGTCAGTCACTGGATTTGTTTTTTAAGTTCCTTCACTTCATGAAGCCTCCTCTCCTTTTGTTTTTTCCAGATATCAAGTGCCTTTGTAAAGTTGAAGCTCACTCGTTTGGGCCCCATTTGAACTGGCATGAGTTTGTCTTCAGTATCTATATTGAGACGGTTTCTCTGCCGGGTGAGGATCTGAAACAGAGGGGCCCGGGGAGGGGTTATCATGAGTGCGAGATCTGTGACTGTCAAAACAGACCAGTTCACTGGCAGTTGAACAGCCTGAGCCGGGAAGATTCTTATCAAACCGTAGTTTTAGTTTCTTTTTCTGAGGCATCTTTTCACCAGTGTTGACTCCGCAGATCGACAAATTCACAACACAGTATTACAGCCTGTATGTACTGAATGAAATTTGAGAGATGTATGGGACAGAGGTACGCACAGACTGCACAACTAAACACATACTAAATGGCTGTCTCACAGGAAAATTCAACATTTTTATTGACCGCTTGTGGGGAAAAAACAATCGTACATTTTCTTTTATCTTTGCGTCCCCTGGGACTCATTTGTTCATATTTTTTTGTGTCCTTTTCTAATTGTATGCGTCTAGGACACAGGGATAGATGAAACACTGAACAGGGAAATGTTTTAGGGATCACTGGCATGGTCAAGTGCATTTCACAAACAGGAGACTTCTGAAGAAAACATGAAATGATTATCTACAAGTAAATCAGGTGATGTTCATCCTGTCTGACTAGCTTGACTCTGATTGGAGGAAAAAAAATGAAGTGTATTTCTTGTCATGTTCTGCAGCATCATCCCAGTTTTCTCTGTTATATTCTTCCCATACGAAACTAAACTTTTTCTTATTCTTTTTTTTTTGTCTTCTTCAAATTAGCATTCCTGAACCAATGTCTGCAAGCTTCCAGATCAGTATTATACCTTAATCTGTCTTTCCTGAGTCTGTTAAAGCTTTAGTATCACTGGACTAAATAATATATTTATAAAGAATACGTTTGATTCTCCAGGGGATCTTCAGATGAATCAGATAAATTATCTTTTCAGTCAGTAGAAAGAATATGTAGAAATAAAATGTAAGTGGATATGCCAGTCTTGACTCAAAGGCTTTTCATGATAAAAGCAGCAAATCCAGTTTTAAATGATTAATACAAGTAGGTATTCCTGCCTTTGAAGCTCAGAATGATATAACTTCCAAGCCTTCAGTATCAATTAGCTGTAAACTATGGACAAACCTACTGGAACAATACATTTTTTTGTTTTTCATAGTGTTGAACATTAAAGCCCAACTATTATACTTTTTTCACTCTATATAACCTCAAAAATGGCGTTGTCGATCAAGGGGAACATTTTA